>JAJLUZ010000034.1:0-161306 GCA_030570095.1 Kurtzmaniella quercitrusa | reverse complement strand
CCCACACTTACTGCAGGACAAACTAGCAAAGGTGCATGCTTACTAACGGAAAAAGTAAATGATCCGAGACATCACGATGTATAAAAAGGATCGTGAAGGTCTAGTTATGTTGAAAAGCAAACTAAAATAAATTCAACTTAACTCAACTAAACTCAACGCAAAATAAAATGACTCTTAACGTTGCTATTGTCGGTACTGGTATTTTCGCCACTGATGTCCATCTTCCAACTATCAAGAAACTCGATAACTTGAACCTTGTAGCTTGTTACAACAGAAGCAAAGATAAAGCAGAAAAATTTGCTGCTAAAGCTGATATCCCTTCAGACCACATTTATGAATCATTAGAGCAAATTTTTGAAGATAAACTGATCGATTTTGTTGATGTGTTACTCCCAGTGCAATACAACTTAGATGCAGTTCGTTTGGCTGCTAAGAACAAGAAGCCAATTGTATTTGAAAAGCCAATTGCAGCTAACCTCGATCAAGCAGCAGAGATTGTTAGAATCTCTCGTGAAGAGAACTTTCCAATTGGTGTTTTGGAAAACTGGTCATTCAGAAAGTCGGTCAAGGTGTTGAAAGAACAATATCTTCCTAAAATTGGTGACGTTGTTTCATTCACTTACCGTTACACTGGTCCTTGGAAGGAAGAGAACAAATATTTGGCTACCCTGTGGAGGAAAACTCCAGAACATATCGGTGGATTCCTTTCTGATGGTGGAGTACATCAATTGGCATTTCTTACTGGAATCTTGGGTAATGTAGAATCCGTTTCTGCTTTAACCAAGCAAATTCGTCCAGAAGCTGGTGACGATGACACTCTTTTCTCCACCATGAAATTGACCAATGGAGTTATTGGTACTTTCACTTACGGTTCTGCTTTTGGAGCCACTGAACAACACTGCTCTTTGGTGGTATATGGAACTAATGGTTCAATAAACTATAACTTCAACAAGGGTGTTACTCCTCTGGTATCTTACCAGACTGGTACTTCCGTGGAGTCTGCTTCTAAGGTGACCTCTGAAGACCTTCCAGAAATTGACAGTTTTGTTGCTGAGTTTTCTAATTTTGCCGAAGCCGTCACTTCTGGGAAGAAGGATGATGTGTTGGTGGCCCCAGAGGTTGCATTTCATCATTTGGCCATTGTTGCTGCTGCTCTAGAGAGTTCTAAGAACGACGGTACCAGTGTCAAGGTGCGTACCCCATAGGATTATGATTAATATCAGGACAAAATTTGTAATTCAAATATGTAATCTAAACCTTTTCTAATACGATATCGTGCTGCTTTATCTTTAATATGCGATGCTTCTTTATATTCATCATGCAATGCGTCTTTGTCTTTAATTCTATTCTCTAACTATATTACATATGCTACAACTCGTCTCTCAATGCATCAACTACGGCCTCGGCCGTCTCCTGAAGCATTTCTGAAATCTCCAGTAGTATCAGAGTAGTGTCTGCTGCTTCACCAGTCGCCTCCAGAAGCGACAGAAGTGTACCCAACAAAGACGTTACCATTGTAGAAGTTACATCCACCGGTGTCTCCCCTGAACCCTTCAGAACTACCCAATTCACCACTCCAAAAGTCCTTAAAACAGCCCAAAGAAGGATCTTGACCGGCATTTTAAGAATCCTCCGCCAAACAACCCATGCACAGACCACTAGAAAGAACCCTACGCTTAAATAGATCCGATTTTTATCCTGTCGGTCTTGTTTCTGGATGAATTTGACAATAGCTTTCAGTCTCGTGAGTAATTCATTGAAATCTGTGTATTTGTCATTCAACCGAGTCATATCTTTAGTCTGTTGTTCGATCAGATCAATGTTAAGCTCGGTATGCATGATAGATGTGGCCATCATCTGTCTTGTTGCTTGAAGAGATGTCGTTATGGCTTTGTTTTTATCCAAAATTGATGCTTGTGCCGCTACTTTGCTATCAACTGCTCCTCGACGTCCAAAGAGTGCATCACGCTTCTCCTGGTCACTCATGGGCTGCTCTTTATCGCCAAATCGACTCATTCGTTGGGTCTGGATGTATTCTTGGGCTACCTGTTCAGCATGAAGTTGAGCTTGAGCTAGTTTCTGTTTGACGTATGCTAGCTTCTCCTCATAGGCCTCAAACTCAATGCTTTTACCTCCATCTTTGACTCTAACAATCTCTAGAAACTCCAGAAACTGCTCAATAGCTTCAAATGCCAGTTGAGCAAGGTCTGCCCGTTCATCTTCCACTGGCTCCAGGGCCGTCAAATCAATCTCAGAGGGCCCAGATGCTACAAGACGGATCTTTTCCAAGCATAAATGATGTAATGAGCTTAAATGATCATACAAAGAAGCCATATTGGTCATTACTGGTTGGTGGGGTTAAGAATTTTGAAATGTTGCTGATCATGTGACTGGATAGAGCAACCAGAGAAGAGAGATAAAAGAGAAGAAAATAGAGATCAACGGAATCATCAGGTGAAAGGACCATAAAGATAAAGGGTATAAACATGGGGAAAAAATGGTTCATAACTTGGAGATGAAACAGATTCTATTTCTTGATAAATATTTGTAAGTTGTTGTTTTGTATGGGTTTCGTTAGTAACTTTCCATCCTTCTTGATTCACTCCACGATCCATCGATACTCTACTCATCAATATAAAATTCTGGGCCATAATTATTTTTCACTTGCACTTGAAGATGGCCAAACCAAAGACGAAAAAGTCGGTGGATCCGTCCCAATTGACTCCAGAGTATATAGCAGAACAACGTAGACTTCGGGAACTTCGTAAGGCTGAAAGTAGACGTTTGCAGGAAGAACAGGGCATTTCTAGCCCTGAAAATTCCAAGCCTTCCCCTCTTTCATTCATTAAAAGACCAATGCTTAAACTTCAATCGACCACTGGTGGCCCTAAATTCACTATCATGACTTACAATATGCTTGCACAGGCCCTCATTAGACGGAAACTCTTCCCAACTAGTGGAGATGCTTTGAAATGGTCTACAAGATCACAGGTTCTCCTCAACGAGTTCAAACATTACAATGCTGATATCTTATGTCTTCAAGAGGTGGATATTATCCAATTTAATCTGTTTTGGCGTCCACAATTCGAGAAATTAGGCTATGAATCAAGGTTCCATCGTCTGGGTGCCAAAAATCATGGGATTGCCATAGTGTTTCGTCGTAAATTCTTCCAATGTAGCCATCTTTGTCATATAAATTACGATAAAGAAATATCTGCCATTGAACATGAACAAATCGAGATTAAACCAATGTGTATCACCCAGAATGTTGGTCTCTTGGCCTGTTTAGACTTCACATCTTATTATAAGGATATTTGGGACATTCCTTCCATGAAAAATGGCTTGATAGTTGGGACAACTCATCTCTTTTGGCATCCATTCGGAACATACGAACGTACTAGACAAACTTACATTGCATTGAAGAAGTGTCGTGAGTTCCAGCTCACTTTGCATACTTTGAACCCTGAGAGTAGTTATTATACGTTCTTTGCTGGGGATTTCAACTCACAGCCGTTTGATTCTCCTTATCTCTCCATGACTTCCAAGCCGGTGACCTATGAAGGTAGGGCTGAGACCGTTTTGGCATGTTCTTTATCGTATAAATATGGAGAAGAAAGGCAGGTGAAGAAGACGGATGATGATGAGGGGGGGATGGTGGATGAGGAGGATAGAGATGAGGAAGACGAAAAGAACCTCGAACTTTGCACTGATCTTAACAAAGACTCCCCCAAATCTAACATCAACAATGCAAACGATACTCATATACAACCTACAGATCCAGTTCCTGACAACTTTGTAATAACACCTGAACAGAAATATCTCGTAAACCAGATGCAACAATTGCACAACTCTCTTCCAGCTAGAGCCATTTCGTTATATTCTGCTGGGTATAAAGATGTCCATCCCTCAAATTCTGGGGTGGATAACAATTTCAACGAGCCTTTCTTCTCCAATTGGGCCCATGCGTGGAGGGGCCTTCTCGACTATATCTTTGTAGTAGCTCCCTGGGATCAAGAAACAGACAACCGCCTGGCTGAGTCGATCAAAAGTTTGGAAATCGACCAAGGTGTTCGTTTGTTGAAGCTTCTTCGTATGCCAGAGGCACAAGAGATGGGTCTGGAACCTTCTGGACAGCCCAGACTTGGACAATATGCCTCGGATCATCTTTGTCTAGTAGCTGAGGTTGAGTTGAAAGATAAATGAATGAAAGACTTGAGCTGTGATGAGGCGATGATTTACGTTTAAAGTAACAGAGTATGTTAGTGATACATTACATTAGTTACAGAGCACGTAAGTAACACATTACGTTAGTAATTCCGAATTGGAGAATTTGTTTAGCCCTGGATCTTTTTGCATGAGTTTCTTCCGTTTTATCTACACATTAACCCTTATAACTTGCTTGAACAGTTTCATATTCTCTTTTGTTGTACAATGTACACACACTACACTTTCTAGTATTTCATGTATATCTCATTCATTGCTAGCACTCAAAAATGCATTCATTCCTACCGTATCTTCCTGTTTGTTTCTTCCGTTCTTCTATACTTCTTTTCATCATTTCTTCTCCCACTCTTCATTACACTTCCACCACTCGCTCCTCCCCTATTCACTCACACCCATCAACTCAATATAAATAACACCCTTGCTTCTACTTTTTAAGCATAGCGTCAACCAAATCGTCAAGCGGACCATAGTCTTTCCTGTTCAATAATTGAAACTCATTAGCAAATAATACATAATGCTTCAAAGAAGTATTCAAATGACTTTGTAAGCCCAACTCGGTGATCTCGTGGAAATGATGACAGTAAATATGGGCGTAAATTCTAAATAACCGCTTGAAAATGGTCCTTACAAGTGCTTGGAATTGCGCTGGGAACGGGGCACCCACTTTAGAAGGGAAAATGTTATCATTATCGAAGAAATTTTGGATCCAAGTCATCAAGTTTTCAATGTATTCACAGGCAGGGAGTGATACGGGACGTTTGGGCAGAGAAGAACGTACTCCTCCGCCTAAACTGTTGCTTTCTTGCCATAAGTATTCGTATTCTTCGGTTGCAATCATTCGTGGACACGTTTTCGGCGAACAGAACTCAGTAATGGCCCCGTAGAGCATATTGATTTGGTTGTAAAAGTCTACCACATAAACGGCAAGCCATTCATTGATATCTTCGTCTTGTGGGAGCTTAACCGCTTGAATTAAAGCATTATCTGATCCAAGAGTTTGCTCAGCATAACTTCGGATGTCTTTATGGGACGAGACAAGCTGACTGGAGGACCCACCAGATCCATTTTTGATAGTCTGGTATGGGTTTTCATTCTGCTGTGCCAGCTGGAAGCTCTGTGTATGTTGGAACTGTTGTCTAGGGCTCTGTTGGCTCTGGTAAGGATTCACCAGTGGGCCCGGATAAGCCAGGGGAGAGGCATCTGGGGATGGATTTTTGAGTTTAAAGCCTCGAGTCGACTTCAACGAGTGGGTATTGAAGTTGTGGAAGAAGGACATAATGTCTTTATGATGTCTGAACGTCTGTAGGATTCGTTTAGCTTCTGAAAAAAGGGTTACAGGGTAAGTAATATGATCTATTCAGTTGCGACCTGCAATTTCAAAAATGATTTGGCATGTTTACCTTTCCCGATTGGGACGGGACATATTTATGGGGGACTTTTTTTTCACAAGGAAGGACACTTTTAGGTCAAGTAGTGGAAGTGAGTTAAGGGTGGTTGGAAGGGCCAGGTGGGGTACAATGACTGAGGTTGAAGGAGTTTTCGATTTTCAAATCGTTCCAGAATATTAGCTGTGGTGATATTAGGTTGCCCCGGGCAGATTCAATGATACTACAATAATGCTGTTGATGGAAGGCCTCCATATTAATTTGTAGTGCTTGTCGTATTGCAGCCGTTTTTTCGGACAGCTTAGGATGAGTATGTGGATCAATATCTGGATCAATATCTGGATCGCCATGAGGATTGGTATCACTTTCTTTCACAGAGTAGGATGATGGTTGCTCAATACAGTGAGTGCGGTTATCTCCATTCCATCCTGATTTATCTTCTTCCATTAATCCCTCCTCTGACCACTTATTCTTCTTCTTCTTCTTGTTGTTCTTCTTCTCTAATTCCTCCTCTTCCTCTCTCTCTTCTCCGGTCTCAGCCAACATCCGCTTGAGCCAGGTATAATTCTCTCGAAACCCGGTTCTTGCTGCTCGTCCAAAAACCAACGGATACATCTGTTCCCATTGCAAAATCATACCGGAAAATCCATACTCAAGGGCATCGGTTAGCAATACTCCATCAAGAATGGGACCTTCACAAAAGTATGCAAATTCGACGTGAACCAGCTCCACTACTGAGGCGACAAACTCTCCTAAAACGGCATTCAGCATTGCACATTCAAGTACAATTTCAAAGCAACACTCCTCAGGAACCGTGTATTGGGCCGAGTACTGTAGTTGTTCCCAATAATTACTGCCTAATAGCAGATGCGCTAGTGCCTCTGCTAAAGCGCCAGTCACTGGGTGATTGTTAACTGATATCGATACCAGAATCTGGGTTAGTATTGACATGAGCCTATGAATTTCCAATTTTTCATCTAGCTGTGTTTATTTAATAGCAACATAATTCATACTATTACGATTTGCAACCCATCTACTTATTATCTACTTTACTCTGACGAAAACATCTTCTCAAACTGACCAAAATTTAACCGAATTTACCAGATTTTATTACATACCACCATTGCCGGTGCAGCCAAAAATACATTACTATCTTCTTTGAATAAAGAAACTTCGTATTCTAGCAGAAACGACGAGTTCTTGCCCTTGCAACACATCTTTGGCATTGCTACAACTCAAATAATTTTGCGAATTTTCCTTATTTCCTTCGACTTATCAATTTCAATCTTCTTGAACCTTCGACTTTTCACTTTGTTTGATTATCGGCCCACCATGGCCACGAATCCCACACGAATCGTCACCAAAAGTGTTGTCATTGTTAATAAACTGTACACAATTACCCCGGAACTTCTTGCACCGCTTCTGGACTCTGGCAAACTCCTAGCCCTATATAAACGCTTCTATAGATTAAGACTCTTTCGGAATGACAAATATGATCGTATGAATTACACTGCGGCTCTCAGACGTCGATTTACCACCCATAGAATAGATATTCGACGAGATGTATTCTTGGAAGGACCCAAATCATCGCTACTGTTCCAACAAATCATAGAAAGGGTTACAAATACCCTAGCTTTCGTTCAAAACGCATCGCTTTATCAGTCTCGCGAACCAGAAACCAATATTGGCGATTGCAACAGACAAATACCCACCCTTGAATCCAAATTACTCTCTACAATACTACGAGTAGAAGCAGGTATGCCCCCGGATGTACTATCTGACTTTAAATATCGCTGGATGGAACATATTGATAACATCGAACTGGATATAGAGTCCAGTGCTGAAGATCGTAGTAGTTATAAGAAAAAGTTTGCTGGAAAGGATCATAAATTGCATTACTTGGGTTACCGAGACTATTTCAATAATCTTGAGAGGGTTAATGAGCGTCACCACTTATGTCTATAGCTACATGTTTACGGATGTTGCTGTAAATAATTCTGTACTTGTAAATATATCACACTTATTTAAATCATTAATCGTAGCCAAATAAATGGGGTTTGTCTAGGATTTGGTCGATTTGGGTGTATGGTGAGTCTTTTTCGGTGTACTCAATCAATGTACGTACATTGTTCTGACCTTCACAAAAAAAGATTCACATTTAGAGTATCGGAGAATTTACGTTTAATTTGACCCTCGTATCTATTAAAAATCACTTCTCATATTTACCATTGAACATCAATTCTCAAGCTTTACAATGAACACTCTGCCGAAACACCACTGGTGAGCGCTTTTACTCGAAACCGCCCCTAGTGTAATTTGATAGGTTACAGTTCCTCTCGCTAATAATATCAACACTAATCTCCGGAACTTACTTTAATGCGCATTTCTTCCAATCTTTTATTAAAATCCATCTTCATTGCTAATAGGATTCTTCCAATCGCTCAATTAGCTCTCTTCTTCCGTACTTCAGAATCTCAGAAACGATCTCAATGGTTTGGTTACCCTTCTCTAAAAAGGCTTCTGCTCCAGAAACTCCCACATCTGGCCAGATTGAGCAAAGATCCCACAATTCGCTCGGAGTCATTCCCAATTCGGACATAGACATCACCCTCAAACAGATTGCCGACACTCCTTCAGATATCAACATTGTGGCCCCCAACAAAAAAGAGATCGAGGATCTTAACAAATCTGTGACGACTTTTGTCAAACAAAGACCCGATCAACTCTTTATTATCGACGGAGAAAAGCATACTAAGGAGAGTATCATTTGTACCAATAACGAATCCAATGGGAAAACGTGTTTGAAATTGGGCTACAATTCTTTCGAGCTTTTCAAGCAAATGCAGCGATTGGAATATTTCTGTTCATTGCCTCAGGAGATTGAGTCAACATACTTTGAATGTCGTAAAATTAGGTAATTAACAAATGAGATGAGCAAGTATCATCAAAAGAGAAATCGAGAGAGGAGTACGAGCGTATAACTTCATTCACCAATAACCAGATAATAAATATATAATTTTATACATATAAGTCTCATTTATGGTCATGTTGTATTATTTAGCGTGTTTGCTTATATAGCTATATAACTATTTAGACTCATAGACATCATTATTGTCAATGTTGATTAGCTTATGACCGATTCAAATAAAGATAAAATTATTTAGCACACTTGGTCTCACATGACTATACCAGCAATCAAACTAAACAAGGATACGATGAAGGAGACTGGCCATTTGAGACCATTGGCTTGATTTTCACAATCAGATGAGTAAGCGGTAACGGCAGAAACATTATGGTGGTCCCAATATGTATCATTGTAGCCACCAGTACTATTATTATGAGAGCCAGTAGGGTAGGGCGATTCAGTGATACAATCACCATCATCGGTGACAGTGGTAGACAGGGAATAAACAGTTGAAGTTTCAACACTGGAAGTTGCCAAAACTGATGAAGTAATTTCTTCGAAATCTTGCTCATCTACTACATCCAAACTAATGTTAGATAACTCAGAATCACCTCTTTCAGAAAGACCTTTAATAAGAGAAGCCTGGCGTTCTTCGCTAACCCATTCAATGGTAGCACAGGCGAAAGCAGTCAAATTAGCGTAATGGAACACTACTGATTTGCCCACAATAAAGGCGGGATTGGCGGGGTTTAAAGATAAGTAAGGATCGTAATATTTGAGTTCAAAACATGTGGTGTCAATCCATCCATGCTTACCTGATAAATCACCGATCTGACAGAAACTGTCATCTTGCTGTTGGTCACAATTAGGTTCTGCATCATATGGATTAAAATGACCACCAGCTCCATCACATTGGCCCTTCCAAGGGTCAGCATTGACGGGAACAGAATTGGTGTGGATATGGTATTGAAAAGGTCCGCCTTCCTCTGGTAGCCCAGTGATATCTACATGAACTTTCACTTGATCCTTCTTTTTGGTGTAAAACACAATGTTACCACGAGGGAAATCAGCAATGGCGATGGCCTTTTTGGCAGAGTCGTAATTAACCGGAGCCTGAACGGCGCTAACAACGGCGAAAACGACGAAAAATAGATACTTATACATCATATTTGATTTTTGTTTGAGCCTTTTCGACTTGTTCTATCTTTTTATTACAACTACGGGGTGGCTTTTATGAGTTTGCCAACTTTATGCCTTTTGTGTGGTTGCAACCTTTTGACACAAACCGATGGCTGCGAAATGACTGAAAAGGGCCGAAACGACCGAACGACCGAAAAGATTCGTTCGGGTCTGTGTGCAGGTGTGGGGGTTGATTTGTCGGAGCCGACGGTCGGAGACCCATTCTTGCTGCGGATTGAGAATACATTAAACTGAGTGAATGTGGAGAACATTGAATCCAATGAATAATGGATGGACCAATTGTTAGGGGTGTTTCCAATGCTGCTTCTTCTTATTTCTATTCTTATCTACATTAGTTTAATAAATATTTCGTAACTCTATTAAATGCAAACCATAAACCAGCTATGCTGACCTTTCCTATACCATAAAAGACTCCCCACATCCACATGTTCCCTTAGAATTTGGATTCTTGAAGATAAATCTAGACGACAATTTGTCATCCAACCAGTCCATTTGTGATCCCACAATGGAGAAGAGGGCCTTAGAATCGATCAATACCTTGACTCCATCTTGCTCCACAAGTTCGTCAAATTTGCCTGCCTCTTTCACGTACTCTAAATGGTACGTTAAACCAGAACATCCACGATTCCTCACACCGATTCTGATGAGCTGAGGTTCAGGCTGGTCCAAAAGGGCCTTAAGATGTGTGACTGCGTTGGGACTTAGAGAAATGAGAGCCTTACGTGGTCTAAGGGCTCTTCTTTTCTTCTTTGGCTTTTCAGCTGTCTCGGTGGCAGCCTGGGCATGCAATGTAGTAGTACTTTCAGGATTAGTGGATTCTGAAATGTTTTTGGAGGATTTTTCGCTGATACTGGGTTCGAGTTCAAGATCAGCTTCTGTAGATGTCAGAGTTGCCATCGTCGTTTGTGATTTATTGTCAGATTCTGTATTATATCCGATTTCAGGTGCAGCTGATGTTGTCAATTTGGAAGCACTGGTTCCATTTTTAGAGTCACTATCTACCCCAGCAGCTCGTTTTTTGTACCTGTCAGCACGGGAACGTCTTTTAGGCTGGATCGCCTCAATGCTTACCACTTTGTCCTTTTCCCCGTCATTCTTGCCTGGGGTTAATGGGAAGGTCAAAGAATGCTTTGCCCAACGATTGGGACGGCCGTTATTCTGTGATGCATTCTCATCGTCCATCTGATACCTCAATGAAGCTCCAAATGTCTTCTTGGAGGGGTTGATTGGGATTGTTTGCATGAAACGTTTTCCCCCACTGTGGGCATCATTGGAAGCCCACCGGACAGCGCCGATTCTGGACTCCAAAAAAGCCGATCTTCTGATGGTCGTTAATCTAATCATGCCCTCTGATGTGGCTAAAGATGCTATTGGTGTTGAATTGCTGGGTTATCAACGGCAAATATCTGTTGATTCAAACAAAGTAGTTGCCAATTGCTAAATTTTTTTATATTCTGCCAGTCATTGTTTAAGAGGGTGACTAAGCGGTGGGGGCACGACGTCCGAAAATTGGGGTTACTGTAAGCAATTTTTGCGAAGCGCTCATTGGCTGCGGGGGGGGCCGGGAGGATGAAGTGGTTGCTCTAGTGGTTTAATAGGTGGGAGTTGGAGAGAGGATTAGAATGGTGATTTGGTAGGCGGATGTCGCAGTGAGTATAAAAATGTCTGCTGGTGATAATACAGGCTGTTTGAAGCGAATAATGGCTCGAATGGTAGGCAATTATCCGAAAATGCAGTGTGTGTTGAGTCTTTCTCATGTTCGGTACTTTTTTTGGTTCCTTTTGTCACGTGATGGGTTGCATTCATTAGCCACCTTGATAGTCAATTTGCTATGCTTAGTAAGATGAGTACAGAGAGGATGGTGCACATCCATACATCCATATTTCACTTTCAATTGCCTCAATGCCTGGATCGTTATAGTTCGTTTTATAGTTTATTGAATTCCTCAATCATCACTCTAACAATATTACCTGTGTCAAATTATAATTGCCTTTCTATCAATCAATCACGTCTCTTCTCTTTTCATCATTTAGTTCTCTCCTCTTTAAATCATTTAGTTCTCTCCTCTTTTAATCAATTACTTCTCTTTATTGACTATTTTCTTTCTCTTGTCTTACGAGCTAAGAACTCTACTATTATCGGCATATTAAGTTTTCCTCTCTATGTATTTGGTGATATCTATCTAAATCTGTCTTATCTACTCTACTTCATTTCTACTACACTTATAAGATTGACATATATATTAATTAATAAATCTTCATACAGTTTCTCCTATAACGGGGCAGTTTCACGCTTTAACCATTGCGCTTCTACACTACCACTCTCCAATGTAGGTAAAATATCTTCCCGGACTTTCAAATGGTACTGGTTGATCCATTCAATTTCTTTCTTTGATAACAAACTACTGTCGATCAATTTTCGGCAAAATGGAACCTTGGTGACGGTCTCAAATTCTAAGAAGTCTTTTCCGTTATAACTTCTTCCGGTTTTTTTAACGAACATGACGTTCTCGATTCTAATCCCGTACTCTCCTGCCTCATAGTAGCCAGGTTCATTGGAAAGAAGGTTTCCTGGCTCTAAAACAGCAGCAGCAGCATTTGGACGCGGTCCAATTCCAATAGGTCCTTCATGAACATTCAAATATGCTCCAACTCCATGGGCTGTCCCGTGACCATAGTCCAAAAATTCGGCCCATAAATGTTGTCTTGCTATGGAATCAATAGTGGCCCCGGTGGTACTTTCAGGGAATTTCAACGTGGCCAAGGACACATTACCCTTTAAAACAAGAGTATATTGACGTACTTGATCAGAAGTAGGAGTACCAAAATGGATGGTTCTAGTAGTGTCGGTAGTTCCATCCAAAAATTGGGAACCAGAGTCGCATAAGTAGATCTTTTCAGGGTTAATCACGGTAGTTTCGCTTTTACTAGGCTTGTAATGAATAATGGCACCATGTGCCCCGGTAGCACTAATAGTATCAAAGGAAAGACCGACAAAATTGGATTCCTGTTTACGGAATTCCGTAAGCTTTTGATCAGCAGTGATTTCATCTATAAGTTCATCCTTTCCAACTATCTGGTCCTCTAACCAAGCAAAGAACTTGATTAATGCTCTACCATCTTTTAAATGGGCATTCTTTGATCCTTTAAGTTCAGTTTCATTCTTGATTCCCTTCAAATCTTCAATGGGGGATCTGATCTGTTCATAGCCACATTTAACGTTACGAATGATTTCCCACAGCGCAGATTTTGGCACGAGAATCCTTTGATTGTTTTCTTTAAACCCGGTGGTCAATTTTTGTAAAGCAGTCCAGAATTCTCCGTAACCAAAGATCTGGACATTATTTTCTGCTAAAGTCAGTTGAACTGGTACGTCAAATCGCTTGCTATCAGCGAAAAGACTGATGTGACCATCGGCCGTCAAGAGTAAATACGAATAAAACACTGGATTGAAGTCGATATCGGAGCCTCTGAGGTTTAAAAGCCAGGCTATTTCATCAAGCAGAGATACAACTATACCGCTACAGTTCTTTTCCAAAAGCTTTTTCTGGATATCAGCAACTTTATTCTGGGTACTTCTACCATGGTAGGCAGCATCCAACACTTTGACGATGTTTGCAGGGGCTCGTGGAACTTCTTCGAACTTACTCCAGATCAGATCAACCAAGTTGTTAGCAACAGGTGATAATTTGATCAGAGCCTTAGAATTCTTGGGTAAAAGCAATCTTTCCTTAATTAACGAGTCAAATTTTTCAAAAAGAGTGTAAGTTATCAATTTTGGGTCCACTCCGATGGAGATTTCAGAGCCAGAATCCAATGAAAGTTGAATTGCTTGATCAACGGTCCATTCTTCCCAAGTTGGTTCACCTACAGCACCTTGTTTGAGCAAAATCCAGTTGAAATCTAACTCATCGGTAGCCTGGGCAAAATACCGGCCATCTGTGGATAAGGCAGCGGCACCTTCTGGAGTTTCATTGAAAGAAGTGACATCTCTGGTGATAATAGCAACACCAGCACTTCCTTGAAAGCCGGAAATGAAGGAACGCTTTTGGTCAAAGGCACTGACATACTCACTTTGATGTTGGTCCTCACTGGGTACTATGTAGACCCCCAAGTCAGCTTGAGCCATCTGTTTACGAAGCTCGGCCAACCGCATCGAGGTGTTGACTTCTTTCACCTCTGGAAGACACAACAGAGCAGCATCTATGGTGAATACGGAGCCCTTTCTTGGAGAGCTATTGCCACTAGATCTTCTGTTATTGTTAATTTGTCGGTTGATCCACGAGGATCTTCTGTTGTTGCGGGAAAGGAGGCCAGGGGAGCAGGTACAATTAGCACACTGGGCTCTCGAAACTCTCCTAACTGAAGCCATAGTGAAGGGTAGCTTTAAATGGAAGGGGAAGTGGAAGTGGAAGTGGAGGGGAGGCTGGAGAACTTGAGGATTGGATTATACTAGTTTGGAACTTTTCCAGATCGTGTGTTACGGTGCAAATGTTCAGCTGGTATTCCACCGGTGGTATAAAGTGGTTGCTATGTTGTGTAGTCCAAGTAGTTTGGTATCCCTGAAACAAAAATCTAGTCTGCCATTGAATGGGAGTCGTGCCACTTGCTCGATAAAAAAAAAATGTCCGAAATGGGATGCATAGGATTGTTGCTGGTTAGGTCAGATTGGGGCAGGAGAACCAGTTTCACGAGGACACGGAGATGGGATGAATGGTATGACGACGGTTTGTATCAGAGTAGGTTGTAGGTATTTCCATGTGTTTGACCTGGGTGCCAAACAAGCTTTATTATATGAAGTTTCATTTGGTGTAGATGCTCTTTCTCGTGGGTTGTTCTTAAATACTTGCAGCAAAAGTCTCATAATATCCCATATTACCTTATTCGGTCGAAAAAACCATGCCGCATTCATCGAAGTCAATCAGCTGTACTCCAATGGCACTGTTGGTCAATGTCTGTAAATTACTTACATATTTAATGGACCTATACTTAGAGTAAATCTTAGCTTACGAAAACAATGTCTTATTTCACCTATATAGGACACCCGGTAGAAGAGGAAATAAATAAATTAGAGGTACAATGTGTGGATAATATCAAAAAAGAACTGGAGGGAGTAATGGTAGTAAATCAATATAGTGTTAGGTAAATCAATGTGTTTACAAGTGTAAAAGATATAAAGAATCACTTGTTATCACTTTTTGTCACTCATTTGTTCCTCAATCAACTGCTCTATCCGCTCCTTTAAATCATCCATATATGGCTCGTACCGTGCTATTGCTCCTAAATGGATGTTCAACTCATCTCCAATGCTCACCACATTGAGCAAGAAATGAGTCACTATACCAGTATTCAGACTAAACCATATATCCTCTATCTCTATAGATTTTGGTTTGTTGCTGTTTTCCGGTACAAACCGTCCCAAGTTTGAAACTACTACCGTGGTCTTTTGTGTCTTCCCAATCATCGAAGCATATCCATCCCACACATTGTTGAACTTATTCATGGCCATTCCATAGAAGGCGTCAAACAGTGATATAGACCGATGGAGCTTCTTGTAGAGAGTTTTCGCGGTCTGAACAACATCTGTCACTGTAGACATCTGATATATATCCCATCCAACAAACACCCCATATCTGGGTTCAGGTTTAATCCCATTATATGGCCGAGTGTTCACTGCAATGCACAGTCGCGAATCATTGGTTGCAAGGCCCAACGGGGTGAAAACAGTCTGTTGCAACGCCAAAAGTCCAATAGCATTAATAAACGGTGTCAATGTGTATCCATTTTGCCGGCAATTTTCCACCAATTTCGAAGACTGGCCGATTTTAATGTGTCGGTACACATTGGTGGTGTCATTTTTCGAGATTGGCTTGGTTGCGAAAACTGGGTTTCTCGGCCAGAAAAAGTTACAGATCCTATCAATGTACGGCCGGAGATATCGCCGGAGACGGAACCAGTAACTGACTGAAAATAGAGGGAGGTCATCGAGGTTATATGGAACTATATTAATCTCTTTCCCATCATTTTCTGCACTAAATAGTACCTCAATGACTTGTTTTGGAGGCTCAATCTCATTTAAGTGAGCATGTAACCGCTTGATAAAATTTAACGCAGCTAGCCCATCAAATATGGAATGGTCAAAGAGCCCACAAATTTCCTGACTACCAGTCTCTACATCTTCGTAAACTATCACTTTCCAAAGAGGAGCTTCCGTGTTCATCGGCATGGTAACTTCGTTCAATTTGCTATTCTCTTGATCGTCAACCCTGCCCTCTGAAAATTCCACTGCTTGCAGAAACCTTATCTCTTCTACTGGCCGAACTATAAAATTCTTACCATTGAAGTCCCTATCATCTCCTTTAGTACCTTGATTACGGAAGAAATTTTGAGTAAGCCACCCATCTTCTAAAAGCATGTTCCTGAGCGCCCTGGAGAGCTCTTCCTTACTGACTCTCCGGCTTATCTTTGCTACTATACATATGTTAGTCCAATACCTTTCGGTGTTTCTCAATATATAGTATCTCTGGATAAAATCTGGCAGGTATCCGGACATCTTAAAAAGAGTGATATAAGTATTTTCTCAGATCTAATTGATTTCTAGCTTTTGGTACTGGCTTGCTTGCTTATACTACTTTATATACCTCAGTTCCTCATGTGAGTCAAATCACTCCTTCTTGTGAGTCACGTCCCTCCTTCTTCTGAGTCACAACTGTCTCCTGTCCTCACCATTCTAATACTGCACACAGACCGCATCTGTTCTCTTTTGACCTCTTCCCTCTTCTCTCCTCTCTACTCTTCCCGCTTTCGATAAAGGCTTCTCTGATTCAACCAGTGCCAGTTCTAGTGCAACTTCAGATGAGATGAACTTTGAGCTTGTGGTTGAGGTATGTGTGCTTTGTACTGCTTCTGATAAATCCTGGATGTGAAGCCCAATACTAACCTAGTCAATCGAGAAGTTATATCTTTCTCGAGACCCTGCTCAGATCAGCTCGATCCAGCACAGTCTTCAGCAACTTCAAAAATCTCCTGATGGCCCTGAATTAGCAGAATTACTTCTCCGACATCCCCTGAAAAATTGCCAATTCTTCGGTGCTCTAACTTATACCGTGGTCATTAACTCCCAGAGAAATATTGACCATAATCTGCATTTTTTCCTATCCATAGCCAATAAGACCATCCATCATATTTTACACTATGGATCCAACTCCAATGGTCTGCAAATGGTGCTCCGGAAATTGCTTTCAAACCTCTCCTTATTGTTTTTGATTGGTTCCGTCCTGTTAAGCAGACCTATGCATGTAATTCTTCTCGCTTTGGTTGATTTTGCTTCCAATACCACTACAAATGCTACTGATCTTCAAGTCATTGACTACATAGGAATAGCTACTGAAAAATTTCAACTATCGCCATCTCTTAAACTGCAACTTTTGAGCCAGCTTCCACCACAATACCTCCCAGTGGTGCTTGAATTTTCCACCATTTTGGTCGACGACATATGCAAAAATGAATGTCCACCTTCCATTCATGGTCTAATATTTGCAGATTCTTTCCAAATAACCTCTGACCTTTACCATAGCATCCTTCCAAACTTCATGTTCCAACCTCTCGATGATATGGCTCTCACTTGCATCAATTCCTGGGTCACATACATTGGCTATGCTGAAGATAATTCGACTATTAGATACAAAAATGAAGTTTCTTCTTTTTTACACTATCTATTGTCACATTTCACCTTAAATTTACCCTCCCTACTGGATTCAATCCCTCATATAGATTTGGCCCTTAAAGCAACCACGGAAATCATTGAATTAGCACCTCGTTTACTTGATTTAGATCTGAAAAACTACTTGAATCTGATCATCTTCGATGAAAACCTGTTTGGTTCAGCTTATCTTACCTTTTTGCTGAAGGATATAGACACATATCTGGATGAGGTGGGAACATTAGTGACGCTAATAATTGCGAGTTTGCGTCGTGATATGCTCCATTTTGCAAGGACTCTAGCAAATCCAGAAACTGGACACATTTGTAATCTTTTGACTCAACTCACTGCATTTCCTGGTATCCCTGTGCATGAAGAAACGATTCTGGATCAGTTGATATCGTTTTGGGAAGACTTGGCCAATGTCTTTATAGATGATGATGGGGAGGTTCCCTTTGACGATTTGTATCCAAAAGAGGGTAACCGTGATTATCACACTCAGCTTTTCACTAAGGTTGTCGGAATATATTGGTCCAAAATTAGAATTCCCGAAGACGGTGATGTATTCGCTAGCGTAAAGTTGGAATTTATGCAATACAGAGCCAATGTTGCTGATTTTTTCATAGTGGTGTACTCACTTTTGAAGCAACCATTCTATCAAAGTTTATGTGAAAGCTTAGTTCGAGAGTTGAATGGAATTGGCTCAGAAGGCACTTCTGGATCCCAATCCTTGGATCTAGAAAATACCTTGTATTTGATCTACAAAATAACAGACGATGTGTCGTACCTCGAATCTCTGGCAGACAATTTGGTTCCATGTCTTGATTTGATATTTGCTGCTGATTTCACCTCAAGAATAAGGTCTGTTTCACAAGAAAAGACCATTCTGCAGGTGTTCACTTTAACAGCCATTCATTTTCTTGCTTCAGTTCAATTCTATTTCAAATCACCTCTCGTTCAAGGGTTTCGACATCTTGGAGGGGTTCTTGACTTCCTCTTCAATATTCTTCTCTCTCCATCTCCTCAGCTTTCACTTAATGCATCCAGAACTATCCTTAAAACGTGTCAAGAGAATCGGGATAATTTGGTAGAATTTTTGCCCACATTGGAACCCCTTCTCGTAGAAATGCTTCGTAACCACCAAATTGACCATCTCATTAGACAGCGAATGTTTAATGCCTATGCTTCTATAGCTCATAGTATTCGTGATCCCGTTCGATTCAGCGATATTCTCCAGAAATTATTGGCTGCAATTCTGGACCGTTCCAGCGAAGTCGTTACTCGTAAAGAAGAATTTTCAACCGTAGAAGATCGTGACGATTACATTTTGTCGATGGTCAGTTGTGTGTCAGAAATAGGTAAGGCTTGTCAGGTTCCTGATGAGCTCGATAATTTCTATTCAAGTAATGATCAAATTGAAGCTGTAGATCAATTTTGGAAAGAAGATCCATTGAAGATCCGCGACTCCATTTTGGACATAGTTCATGCTTTTCTGTTTGATGATAAATTCCATCTCTCTCAAGGAAATCTGCTTATTATAGAAAAATGTTGTTCCATTTTGAAGTCCGGTCTTGGAGAAGAAATCAGTGGACCTTTTGTATTTTCAACCGATGTCATACTAAGTTACATCCTCCAAAAAATAGATGGTAGTGGCGTTTCTTCAGTCACCTTACTATATGGACTTATGGAGAGCCTTATAATATGTAGACAAAATGAGATTTATCAAAATCCGGAACAATATCAAATGCTTATTAAACTGGTCCTTTCTGACAGAATCGAAACAATCAAGCAAGATCCAGATTTAATTCAATCTGTTTTGAGTCTCTTAACTACAATTTTAGAGAAAAAGCCTATATTGTTGGTTCAATCTCCAGTATATACTGATGCCCTTCTGTTCTCATTGGAAGTTTTGGGAGCTAAAGAACTGGTGGTGATTAAAACAGTTACAAAATTCTGGCTAACTTTGTTGGCTTTAAAACGTGGAACAGCCCAAGACATTGAGGTTACTCGAAACCTTCTTACCAATACGCCTTTCGGACAACACTTGGTGGTAAATTTGTTCTCGTCGTTCCTTTCGGGTCCTCGTTCTCATCTAGATCATTATTATCAAGTATTTCGTAATCTCATCACCAAATACCTGCCGATGGCCAAGGGTTGGATAACAACAGCATTCACTCTTCCCCAGATAGTCGACTATCTTAAGGTCAATGCAAAGCTGGTGGAAATTTTCATTACTAAATTGATGATGACTCGTGGCCAACGTGCAGCCAACGATGTCTTAAAGAAGTTTTGGTTGGAAGCCAATGGCATGATAGATTACAATACAAGAGCTGCCTAGTTCAGCAATTGAGATCCGTTTGGAAGAGTCCCCAAAAATAAATTACATAGCACATAAACATTCACATGTCATTACTAAAGCTTTTTCCTATAAAATCGACTATTACTATCCTCTCTCCTTAATTTCATACTGAATTTTCTTCAAATCTTCACCACTCTCCCCGATTTACCCCCATTCGCTTCATAAAAATCTCCCTATTTTAACATAGCTTCGATTTCGGAGCACAAGAACTCACTTTCCGCTAAGTAATCCACACTGCCCAACCCCATAGTCTGGTATCTGATTCTAGTGTTACCATTATAAGAGTCCTGTCTGGCTTTCAATCTGAAATCAAATTCCTTCATTGACACTGCATTGATTATATTGGTGTAATCAGCTGATTCTTTAGTCTCGCTTCTAGCTTTCAAGTTCAACAACTCCCCAGCAGATACTCCAAATAACCCACGAGCCTGTTCATCGAATAAGGTGGTCCATAATTGACCAGTGGAGTCCATAATAGAGCAACTCACAATGTATCGATACTCTGGTTCTGGGAAGGTCAAATCACATTTTTCACATCTCCAGCCATCTCCAGATTCGACAACCTTTCTGTTACATGTGCTTGCAGGAGCACCATCTCTGAGAGGTGCAACTTGATTGTTACAAGCAGGGTAACAGAAATTATCCATTTTAAAGAAATTGATAGTGGCCTTGACGTTGAAAAAATCGGGTTTTTCACTCATTCCTAAGTTTTCTTCTTCAGCTTGTAAAATGGTCTTCCTGTTGGAAATCTTGCTAGCGGTGCTTGGGCCCTCTGATTTCAAAGTTTGATAAGTTTCGTTCTTACCATGGTTATCATACCATCCTTTCAACTGAAAGGCTTCTGCTGTATCTGGGTTGGGCATCAAAGTACCGGCATGGGTCAAAGTCAATGAACGGCCTCCAAAATCTTGTACTTTACATCCTTTGAAGGCGATAACGCTACCTTCAGGAACGCTGAAATCAACTGCTGTGTTGTTCCATAACCCCACTGTAATGGCAAAATTGGTGTCATCTACAATGGTCACATTTCTACGATCAAATGGCTTACCCGTCGATTTAGCGGTGATCTGATAAACTGGATTGACTTCTTTTAACACTCCCACGACGTCAGTGACAGAATTTGCCTCCAAATTTTGAATTTGGTCCAATTTTGTGAAGTTAAATTGAATCTTAGGCACATCACTGACGTCGAAACATTCTTCGACAATGGAATCTCTGTCTAAAGAAAGTTCATAAGGATGACTCAAATGAGAGAATTGTGGCTTTGCCTGTTGGATTCTGGCCTTGGAGATCAAATATACTTTACCTTCCTCCAATTCCTGGAAGTATTTGTCTGCCAATTCGTTGAAAGCAGTGGCTCTTATTTCGTCCAGTTCATCCAAAAAGTTGACGTTAAAAAGTTTACCTTCACCACGAGCATTTGACCATTTTCTGATATCGCCCTTGTAGGAAACACGGGCCTTGATCGTCCATTGATTCTGGTAAGGTGAGAGTTGTTCAATAGGGGTAATTTGACGATTCTGCAGGGACTTGGGGGGGGCTTTATAAGAAGGCTGGTTAGATTTTGGCTGTTGTTCAAAAGAAGGCGACACGGATTTGAGAGGAGTGGCGGCAGATTTACCACCACCGTTGGCCAACTCGAAGATGTCATCATCTGGATGCTGTTTATAGTATTCATCCACGCTAATCAGATCACCACCAATCTTGTCGCTAGTAGGGACCTTGATTTCCAAATCTTGGATGACCATAATGTGTTTCTGGGAGGTGACCAACTCGTACTTTTTAATGACAACAATCAGGTGGCGTTTGAAGCCATTTTGTTCACAAGTCAGAACCAATTCGTTAGGGATCAATCCATGCATCAGATAGACTCCATCGGTAAGCAACACTCGGTATCTTACTGTCTGTTGACCCGCTTGATCCTTCTGTTCAATCATTTTCACGTTGGAAACTTGGGCAATTATGGGTCTGTCTTTGAACAAACTGCTCTCCTTCTTAGAAAGGATGCCTTTTAAGGCTCCTGTCGTCAACTGGGGGGTGTCAGTCATGGTGGTATAAGGTCAGAAAGAGAAGAAGTCCAGGAGAAATTAGGAACGCGTATAATTAGAAGGCGCGAAGGCAAAAATAGTAAATAAAGGATACCGTGCAGGACACCCGTACACCAATGGGTCCCCCGATTAGATGAGATGATCCAAGTGAGGGTTAGAAACAGGGTTAGATAGAGGGGCGACTACATGAATACCTGGGTGTTGACGAGAGTTGTGAATGGCAAGCTTCGATTTTTCGTGTAATTGGTTAAATTTGTTTTATCATTTGTGTATTCAAGTTTGTCTCTAGTCTAATTGATTGTGTTCTACTGTAGTAACTCCTTCATTATTAGAATTTTCGTAGTAAAAATTACAGTTGGTGCAATAAATGACAGGAGATGAGAAAGCAAGGTAAACCAGATATGATTATTATTGGAGGGATAGAGATGAACTTGGTTAAATACGACCTTGGTGATAAACATAGATGAAATCGATGCAATGAAAAGGTTACCATCAAGGTTACCCATAAAGGTTGCAAAACTGTCACCCAGAGATGAAAGACTACGTCACTCAGGAGAAAGAATTTCACAGGGGTTACAAATGAATGTCTAAGCAACCACTCCGACTGAATATATGATGTAGTCACTGAAGTGATCTAAAAGCATATGTTCTGTTTTCTGTATCTCCTTCACCACACACTACAATGTCTTACTCATAATAATCAAACATCTATTCTTCTATTCGCCAACTTCTCTTCCTTCCTCTTCTTCTTCTCTCTCTCTCTCCCTTACAACTTTGCCTGAACCCCTACCGCGTTGAAGAGTTCGTCCTTTGCATTCACTTTGCAAGCTCCACTCTTCAACAATGCCTTGGTCAAATCGTCTATCAAATCATCTACATTCTCAATCCCAATACACAATCTGATCAAATCTTCAGGGAAATCACGCTCCTCTCTTGTCTTAGCATCAATGGAAGCGTGAGACATCTTGCATGGCATGGAAATAAGAGAGTTAACACAACCAAAAGAAACGGCAATTCCAAATATGTCAGTCCCTTCAACAATGCGTTCGGAGGTCCGTATATCTCCAGTCTGGAATGACAATACTGCACCAGCTCCACGACACATCAGCAGATGTAATTCATGTTGAGGATGGTTCTTCAACCCTGGATAACGTACTTTGAACCCAACATTTTCCAAAAATTTGGCCACTTTCATGGCATTATCCTGTTGTCTCTCAACCCGAATGGCGAGAGTCCGTAAACCACGACAAAGAAGCCAGGAATCGAAGGGGGTCAAGCCACATCCAGTGGAATTAATCACATAATAGATGCGTTCAGCCAACTTCGAATCCCGGACAGCAATGGCACCTGCCATGATGTCGTGATGTCCATTGAGATATTTGGTTGCCAGTTCGTATTGAATGTCAACCCCAAGATCCAATGGAGTCATAAGTACTGGCGACATCATGGTGTTATCAAAAGCCACCACGATGTCTGGATTGACCTTATGGGCATGGTCAGCAATGGCTTTTACATCGCAAACTTTGATTAATGGGTTAGTTGGAGACTCCAAAAATACCATCTTGATCTCAGGGGTAATGTTCTGTTTGATCAATTCGGTATTGGTGGTATCTAAATGATGAACTACAAGGTCTCCCTTATTATGAAGATAAGTTAAAAGTCGATGTGTTCCCCCATAAAGGTCGTCGCCTGCAATGACCTGGTCCCCCGGCTTCAAGAGTCGAGTAATCACGTCCAAACACCCCATCCCGCTTGTCACGGCAAAAGTGTGGTTAGCCTTCATGATTTTGGCAAGATAGTTTTGTAAATAGGTTCTAGTGGGGTTTCCCGATCGGGTGTAATCGTATTCACCCATATTCAGCAAAGATTGCTGTTTGAAGGTGGCCAGTTGATACAACGGCGGCACAGATGCATTGTGCTGATCTGCCAGCTTGTTCAACACCAACTCTGTTTCAAGAGAGTACTTTTTGGCCATGATATAGAAGTGGAAAGTCAGTAGTTGAAATTGTTAATTATGCAAATTTCAGCAATAAAATCCTCTACACATTTTTATTTTTGCCGGTTAGTCATGGATTGGTGATAGCACGTGACTCCGATAACGGGCTCTAAGAGCCGCGGGTTGCATAAATTTGACTCCGATTAGAAATGACAAGAGAAGGTCAATGGTAGTAGTATGGGTAGTTATACTCATTGATGAAGAAGATTTGGGATATTTATGGAAGATTGATGTTGATTTGGCTCAGAAGAATTTGGTTCAAATTGTGGATTAATTTATTAGGAGTGATGACGTCAATTGAACTGATAAAAACTCCGAGACAAAAGAAACAGTTTACGTTAGAAGAAAAGGAACCGAAGGATTTATGAATCACAAATTTTGACATCTTAAATCTTTTGACTTTAGAAATCTTTTGACTTTATAAATCTTTTGTCTTCATGAATCTTCTGTCTTCATGAATCTGACATCATAAATTTTGAAATCTTAGATCTTGACTTAAATATTGACATCTTAAATGTTGACATCTTGAGTTTTGACCTTGTACAAATGTGGTGCTGAACAATCATTCACAATCTTACACGATATTTCAAAGGGTAGCAAAAACCTTCTTATCAAATACTCTGTCTCAGAAATTTCTCCTACTCCATTGGTAAATGTTCTGCCTAGTAACATATTATGATTTCTTCCCAGCAACAATTTTATGTATGTGTATAATTCTTATCAGACATCTCAAGAATATACATCTCTGTGGACGTGATAATAATGAATCCATGCAACTAATAATTACCCTTGATGTCGCTAGCTTCACTTTTACATCTTGTTGTACTCTTCCATCGATTACTTTCTCATTGTCATTTCTTTGATCTATCTACCTACAAGTCTATCTGTTTAACTGCCTGCATCTCTCCACTCAACGTTCTAAGTTTTACAGGTGCTCTCTCCATTCTGAATTTCTCTAAATTCTCTCAATTTCTCCACATCCTATATTCTCTTTACTCAATGCTTCTTCTATATCTATCTAAAAAAACTCCATTAATTCTACGTCTCTTCTATATCTCTCGTATATTTCTTCTCTATAACTACACCATGTCTGTTTCAGTCTTCTCTTTTCCTACACCTCTTCTCTTTTTCTAGCATTCTCTACTTCTTCTCGTCTCTATTTCTTCTCTTCTACACTTCTCTTTTCGTTGTATCTATTCTATGCAATCTACAAATCTTCTCTCGTGAACTTTCTGATGTCGTTTGGCTCGTTGCTCAACAACACTTTTCTACCGGAAAGTGGCTCGCATGACAATCTCCCAGAAATTGGACCAAGTTTTACATCCTTACCGGCTCTCAAGTCTTGCAAAATTTTTCTAGTACCATCATAAGTCAAATCTTCTGAGAAATCGTCGTTAATTCCCATCATTGGCGCATTAACACATGCTCCCAAACATTCGACTTCTTGGAAGGTGAACACTCCATCTGGAGTGTTTTGACCTGGCTCTACCTTCAACTCATCACGGACTGCTCTCATAATCTCATCAGATCCACAGAGTTGACATGGAGTGGTGGTACACACTTGGATGTTATATTTACCCATGGGTCTTCTCATGTACATGGTGTAGAAAGTGGCTACTTCATATACTCTCATAGGAGGCATATCGAGAAGCTTGGCGACATAGTTCATGACTGAGATTGAAGTGAACCCAAGCTGACGTTGTCCCAAGTCCAAGAGTGGCATAACTGCTCCCTTTTTGTATTGTGGAGGATATTTGGCAATCACTTCTTTAGCTCTAGCCAAGTTTTCCTTGTCGAACTCGAAAGGGGTGTTTTGACTGTCTTGTTCGGTGTCTCTGTGCACGGAAATGATCAGAGAATATGTACGGGTCATTTGAGCAACCCTCACGCTACGGGCGCTCATCATTTTGGGGACGTAGCGGAACATTGTCGTGCTTTTTCTTTTGACCAGTTTAAAACTGCTTCTACTTCTGAAAACCCTCACCAAAAAAAATGAGAGTAATGTGTTTTCGCGTGCAGCCATTGGCTGGGCTGTGTGCAGAACCACAGAACCATACACCCTTCCTCCGCCGAAACTGGATTTGAATGTGGGTGGATTCGTCTCCTGCACATTTCCCCCCCCAATATTTCCAGAAAAAAACCATCCCACCCTTGCTGGCATCTTTTTGGGTTTTCTGATGAGGGTCCTCCCACTTACCTTACCAATTTTTTGTTCCGCCCGAAGTAGTGCTGATAATTGTTTCAAATTACTGGAGCTTAATTTATACCAAAGAATCCATGAGTAGGCGTTTTGAAACTCCCAGATCGCCGTCACGGTCTACAAGGAATCTAGATCCACCAGGACTTTCCGATGTTTTGTCCACATCTCCTAAAAGACGTAATAAAACCACTATTTTCCTGGACAGATATATCCCCACTAGAACTGGAGTCGATTTACAAGCTGCCTTCCTGCTTTCAAACAACGATGAGTTCCCCAACTTGAGCAAGAGACGTACCCTGGATAATGAAATCGAGATTCGTAAGGAAGAAGAGGCAAACAAGACCTTTTCCACCATTTTAAAGGCAGAACTCTTCGGAGATAACGTCCCAGCCATCACATCCGACAAAAGGCTGCATTATAAGGATTCAGAGGATTCAAGGACCGGGGGTCCTTCAGGATCCAATCAATTCAATTCTTCAAGTTCTTTGTCCACTAATATCAGTGCCCTTTCGGGGCTGTCCCTGGGTGGTGGCGGCATGGGGGGAAGAGGTACTTCTCTTCTGTCATCGTCTTCTCTCTCAGCCATTGGGGGAGGAGGAGTAGGAGGAGTAGTCGGTTCGAACCCTGGCGGCTCAGTTTCTACCATTTCAGCATCCTCATCATCGGCCAACAGCGGGTCTCGCGGCAACGGTGTATCTATATCGGCGTCACTGACCCTGACAGACCTTCACAACGCACTACTGGGTTCTAATCTGCCCCACAACCAAGACATCACCATGACCCCTCGCCAATCAGTCAAAGTCTTTACCTTCCAACTGCCCAGTAAGGGAAGACCCATTTCTCGAGACTTACAGAATGAATTGTACTCTCTTTCGCCAGTTAGACCAGACTCCCAGAAATTGCTTCTCTCTCCACAGAAGAAAACTAGAAATATCCTGAAGGTTCCCTACAGAGTCCTTGATGCTCCAGAACTTCTGGATGACTTCTATCTAAACCTCGTAGACTGGGGGGCCCAGGATGTCTTGGCAGTAGGATTAGGCGATAGCGTCTATCTTTGGGATGGTGCCACTCAACTGGTGGATCGTCTCTGCAATCTTGCCAATAAGGATAAAGTGACCAGTTTAAATTGGATAGGGTCTGGTACCCATCTTGCCATTGGAACTCTGAAAGGGTTGGTGGAGATTTGGGATGCTACCAAATTGAAATGCATTCGTACTATGCTGGGTCATTCCTTACGAGTGTCTTCTTTGGCCTGGAATGAACACATCTTGCTGTCTGGACTGCGAGACCGAACAATCTTAAATAGGGATGTACGTATTCCTGATCATTTCATTAACAAATTCACTCTGCACAAACAGGAGGTCTGTGGATTGAAATGGAACGTAGAAGAGAATAAATTGGCCTCAGGAGGCAATGATAACAAAATATACATCTGGGACGGACTTAACACGGAGCCATTGCACCAGTTTACTGAACATACTGCTGCGGTGAAAGCAATAGCTTGGTCTCCGCATCAACGAGGTATTTTGGCTTCCGGAGGTGGAACGGCTGATAAAACCATTAAAACTTGGAATACTTTAACTGGAACTTTACAGAACAATGTCCACACTGGATCTCAAGTTTGCAACTTGATGTGGCTGAAAAATTCGAACGAACTTGTCTCTACACACGGATATTCCAAGAATCAGGTTGTAGTATGGAAGTACCCGTCAATGCAGCAGATTGCGCTGCTAACTGGTCATACATATAGGGTTCTATACTTGTCTCTTTCTCCTGACGGTGAAACTATTGTCACTGGGGCTGGTGATGAGACATTACGGTTTTGGAATGTGTTTGAAAAGAACCGTAATGATGAACCTCCGTCTTCTGTATTGTTGGATGCATTTTCAAGATTAAGATGAGGAGGATTCTAAAAAAATAGACGAAATAGGAGAGTATGATGGGGCAATGAAGGAGGAAGATGGATAGACATGGAAAACATTGAAAAGAAATGGTAGAATATCAGGAGGAAGGAGAGGGTAAAAAGACGTGTGAGCACACTTTGTGCTGTTTAGGGTAGACCAATGGACTGAATCGGGTCAAAATGGGTTAATAATGATCGTGGATATTCCATATTTTGTTGCCGACAAGGCTAGACAATTAAATATTCAATGAAAGATGTAATTCGAAAATAGATAGCGTGTAATCAAGGTATGCCCAAGTTTAGCTTGACGTGATATTGGGTCGATGGAGTAGAAACTTATAGAAAATGAAAGAAGGATTAGACGACAATATAAATAAGAGGATAATTAGATAGTTGGCCTCTATACACTTTCAAATGGTAACGAGACCAGAGCAGCATACCCACAGAGAAGTTGGATAATATGATATGTAAATTGAGATCAAGAGTTCTTCATTCCTATACCGGGGCTTCATCCCAGAGCGTCTATTACGCCATTTTTCCGAGATGGAAATGTAGCCTATAAACTTTTACTTTAGTTAATAATACACACTACTGTAGCCTATTGGATTGTTACCATTCTTTGTCACAGTTTTTTCTTAAGTTCGGATCAGTTATGTAATGTTTCATCATCGATTTGATGCCTATGACAGGGTACATTTACCCGCAAAAATGCCTTAACACTACTTCATAATACAATAACACTGGACAAGCGATCTATGCATGTTAGCTCGTAAACTTGACAATCGTGGACTCTTTCCTTTAGTGAACAGTAAGGAACTCCTCGCTCGTGGACTCTTGCCTTATACTGACTAAGATGCGAATACTGTTTTGGAAAGATAAGCGCCATCAGAGCCTAGAGTCAACAAAAGTAACTAGAATACAGCAAAGAGAACTGCTAAAGAAGAGGAGAAAGGTTTTCAATTATTGAAACCTCCCCAAATTCCAACCACGAATCTTTTACCTTCACTCTTGCAGACCATTTAGTATATCTTCTAGATGCTAATAAAGTAGCTTGGACCGATAGTTAACTTCTCGCACGGCGCTTTTCGCAACCGAAATCGATAGATAAGCGACTTGTCGCAGATGGTAATACGGTAGCTGAAGCTGGCAAAAGAAACAGGAACTAGCACTAAAGGACCACAACAAGGCGATTGATGGACACGATAAGAAGTGAGAGGCTTTCCAGGCGGGGTATCGGACTATGCTTGGGATTATATTTTGCAGGCGGGGTTAAGAAGGAGGAGAAAACTGCCGATGTATGATTGCAGATTAGAACGGAGCAGTAATTAGTAAAACAAGACATTGAGAAGATGGAGTTGATGGAACAGAGAACTGGCATTAGAGAGAGAGAACAAATAGAGGAAAGAGAATAAATTATACCAATGTATGAAGCGAATTGAATAGTAGAAACACATGGATATAAATATAAATATGAATATGAATATGAACATCAAAAAAAATGAACATGAATATCAATATGCATATATCGACAGCCACCCCTTAGCTACTTATCAGACCAGAACAAATACTGTCTATCATGTGTACCTTTCTTTGGCCCACGGCACTTGGAGCCTTCGATGCGTGTAATACCTTGGCGGACCCGCGCTACAGGTCTGAGTCATTGATGACAAACTGCGAATTAAACAGACAGAATTAAACAGACAGGATTAGACAGAAAGAGTTGAGCAGAAGAAGAGAAGGAGAGGCTACAGAAGACCAGTTGGTACAAGAAAAGGCAACATGAATAAATGAGTCCTGAGCCAGAGAATAGTAATAATTTTCCCCTAACAATTGACATTTTACCCTCCTTCCCCTTCCTTGTTCCACTTAGATAGTGTCTCTCTCACATACTGCAGTCTCTACACGGTCTCTACCTTATTTTCCTCCTCCTCCGCACTATAAAAGGCGAGCAGGCCGCATAATTTCCACCCCAATGACCAAACCAGAGGCAAAAGACCTTAGACACCTCCTCAGTGAGGAAGCTAAATCGAGGAAGGAATCTCCCTTGAAGGGCGCCTTCCAGTATTATAACCAGCCTGGTATGACCTTTTTGGGTGGAGGCTTGCCCCTTGCTGATTACTTCCCCTTCGACAATATTCTGGCTGATACTCCAACCGCTCCATTCCATAACGGCATTGGTGCTCAAGTCACCAAGGATGACAAAACCTCCTTTGTCGTCCACAAGCGTAAGGATGCTAATGATGCCACCATCAAGGATGTCGAATTGTCCCGTTCCCTTCAGTATGGCCACACAGAAGGCCAAGCAGAATTAGTAGACTTCTTGAAAGAACACACCTCCTTGGTCCACGATATCCCTTACAATGACTGGTCATTGATTACTTCCATCGGTAATACCCAGTCTTGGGATGCCACTTTGAGGACTTTTGTATCCAGAGGTGACGCCATTCTTGTAGAGCAATTCTCTTTCTCCTCTGCCTTGGAGACTGCTCATGCCCAAGGTGTAGCCACCATCCCAGTCGAAATGGACGCCTTTGGTATTGTTCCTGAGTCCTTATCTAAAATGTTGGATGCATGGGTCGGACCTAAGCCAAAGCTTTTGTACACCATCTGTACTGGGCAAAACCCAACCGGTTCTTGTTTGAGTTTAGACCGTAAGAAGGCAATCTATGCTCTTGCCCAGAAGCACGACTTCATCATTATCGAAGATGAGCCATACTACTTCTTGCAGATGGAGAACTATACCCGTGATGAGGCTGCCCGCTCAGGAAAGGCTGTCCATCTGCATGAGGAGTTTTTGAAGGCCATGGTGACCGCCTTTATTTCGTTGGATGTAGACGGTAGAGTCATTAGATTGGATTCGTTCTCCAAGACCTTGGCTCCAGGATTGCGTTTGGGATGGATTGTGGGCCAGAAGAACTTGTTAGAACGGTTCACCAGGTTACACGAAGTCCTGATCCAAACTCCTTGTGGTTTCACTCAGCTGCTTACCAATGGTATGCTTCAAAGATGGGGCCAAAAGGGTTATCTCGACTGGTTGATCGGCTTGCGTCACGAGTACACTCACAAGCGTGATGTTGCCATTGACGCTGTTTACAAGTATTTCCCGAAAGAGGTCACCGAATGTGTTCCTCCTGTGGCAGGGATGTTCTTCACCACAGATTTCGATGCCTCGAAACACCCCAAATTCAAAGAGCTTGGTAGCGATCCGCTTAAGGTTGAAAAGGCCATTTATGAACAGGCTTTAAAACAAGGCTGTTTGATGATTCCTGGTTCTTGGTTCCACGCTCAAGGTGAGACTAATCCTCCTCAACCCAAGACGGAGTCTTTGACCAATCCAAATGCAATTTTCTTCCGAGGTACATACGCTGCTGTTCCATTGGATGAGTTGGTACGTGGATTGGAGAAGTTCGGTGAAGCTGTGAAGATCGAGTTTGGCTTGAAATAGGTGAAAATCAGATGTCCAGAGATGTAGAGATGTTGAATTGATTGATGGCTGAGCCTTAAAAATTAATTAGCAACGAGTTGATATCTCTATGAGAGTTGCCGAGATATATTTATATATATATTTATAAATACACATACATATCCGTTAAGGTGTCTGGAATCATCAGGCGCTAATGGGATATTATGGGTAAAAGATGTAGAAGCGTGGAGTAATACAAAAAGAGAGTAGATACGAAAAGGAGACGAGAAGAATATGAAACAAATATGAAAAGGAGAAGAGGAGATAAGAAGGGGAAATTAGGAGATCAAGAAGGAAAGAGAAGGAAAGAAGACACAACAACGAAGAGAACAGTAGGAGAGGAGATACTGTGAATGATTAAATAGTGGCTGGAACTAATTGTTCAACTTTCCAGAGACAAATATAAAGAATGAGCCGAGAGCACCATATTTGATCCGGCGACCTAATAGACAGACTATAGATAAACACAATTTGCCACCTTCGTACTAAAATGCCATCAATCATCATATCTTGCAACCTTCGTACTAGAATGCCATGAATCTTCACATTCTTTGTCTACCCTTCTTTTATCTTCCCCACCAGATCAAAAAAAATCTCCCTCAGTATCTCAGATTCAATATTATTGATATTTTTCAACTGACATGCACATCGTCAAGCTTCCGTGGTTCGGCCACAATAGTAAGTCAATGAAGGTTAATACCCCAATGGTTGCTTCTATCGCTTCTTCATACTAACATAGCCTCAAACGCCCGAGTAGGGTGCTATTCCGTTGCTGTATCGCCCGATGGTTCTCGTTTGGCATCTGGTGGACTCGATGGTAATGTCAAGATTTGGGACCCCAAACTGGCAACCCAGTTTGCTCAAGAAGGTAATGGAAATGACTATAATGGCAAAAATAAACCGGTACAGAAGGGGTTGAAAGATGATGAAATGACCCATCTGAAAGTCTTAGATACTAACAAACCTACAATAACATCTGCTGGATCCAATGAGTTGGGTTCAAGGCAGGCGGCTGAGCTGCCCAAAAATTCTGTCCTTCCTCTTATAGACGGGTCGAATTCCAATTCGAATTCCAATTTCAACCCTAAGGTTGAAACTCGTGCCTTAGGGACAATGAATAGACACAACGGTGCTGTAACATGTGTAAAATTTTGTCCTAATGGTCGATTTCTTGCCTCTGGTTCTGATGATAAAATCGTCCTTATCTGGGAAAAGGACGGCGATGGACCCCGTCCGAAACAATTTGGCGATACTGAGGCTGACTTGGAGCATTGGACAGTACGTAAACGTCTCGTGGCTCACGAAAATGACGTTCAGGATATCGCTTGGCTGCCAGATGGTGCCTTACTTGTCACGGTTGGCCTTGATCGTCTGATTATCATCTGGAGTGGTAACACCTTTGAACGAGTGAAACGTTATGACGTACACCAGCTGATGGTTAAAGGGGTAGTCTTTGACCCTGCCAACAAGTTCTTTGCCACTGCATCTGATGATAGAACTGTCCGTATATTCCGTTATTATAGACCGCATCCTCTGCTGTCTGAACACGAATTTCAAATGGAGCATCTTGTAGTAGATCCATTCAAAAAGTCTCCTCTTACTTCATACTTCCGAAGGATGTCCTGGCTGCCTGATGGTCAACATATAGCGGTCCCTAACGCTACAAATGGACCTGTTACCTCTGTAGCTATCATAAATCGTGGTCTGTGGGGTACTGATATCTCTCTTATCGGCCATGAAGCCCCTTGTGAGGTTTGCCTGTTTTCACCTCGCTTGTACAAGACAGAGCAGGACTCCAAAAGTGAATTTGTAACTGTAGTAGCCACGGCAGGTCAAGACTTATCGCTTGCAGTCTGGAGTACTGCCATATCCCAACCTTTGGTGGTAGCACAAAACATCGTTGAAGATGCCATCACAGATTTATGTTGGTCTCCTACCGGTGATACCTTGTTTGCTAGCTCCCTTGATGGATCCATAACCTGTGTAGTTTTTGATGAAAACGAGTTGGGTTACTTGGCAGACAAAGAAACTATCGACGTTCAACTCAATCGTTACGGTACTGACCGAGAAAGTGCCGTGTTTGCTGAAAGTGTTGAGCAATTACAGCTTGAAGAAATGGATGGAAAGGACGAAAAGTCAGCGTTTGGAAATATCCGTTCTGGGCCTTCAGACTTGCCATTAAAGTCGTCCTTAACTCCTTCATCTTCATTGACCACCACAAAAACTTCTCAGGTGACTTCATCATCTGTATCTAAAGTATCCACTGCTAAGCTTAGAGCTGCAGTTACAATTACCAAAGATGGGAAGAAACGTGTAGCCCCGCTTCTTGTATCTGCGGTGAAGCCCACTATAGCACCCCTTGCACCATCAGCTACTAAAAAAAGTTCTAATCATCGTGAAATGATGGCTCAAAAGATCTCCCAGGTTCATTACAGCTTCCCTAGAGTAGGGATTAGCACAAGTGTACATGGACTCAAGTCTAGAACTGATCAAAACACTAACTTTGCTAGTGTAGAGGCTGCTAATGTGATGGATAATGATAATGACAACGACGATATGATGATTATGGATGAAGCACTAGATGGAACAACCGTGGGACTGGTCTCAGGTATTACACTTGGCAAACAAAAGGCTCGTGTACGTCGGGCTATGATGGAGGAAAGATATCCTTCATACTTCAGACTTATTTCCAATCTACCTGAGGTTCTTTTCCATCATCGTGGAGTGGTTGCTGAGCAGATAGCTCGCCAAGCCAAAGCCGACGGTCTCATTGATGGTACCTTACCGTCTTCTTTCGAAGTTGATGAGGAAACCCTTTTCAGTGTCTTGGTATCGCAGGCTACTATTTTCGATAAGCAAAATGGATCCAACGAAATCATCAACGTGGAGGTCAGAAACGGAGCAGCATGGACAGCTCCCGCAGGCGAGGAGACTGGACTTGTATACTCCAATGATGGGGTGGATTTTCAAGACCCAACTCTGGTTTTTGTTAGCTCCAACATCCAGGAATCACGTCGTAATTACTGCTTATACTTCCCTTACAAAATCCAGCTTGTAGTTCCGGTTGTGGTTGGTGTGGGAGATCAACAGCGGGCATACTTTGCCTTTGCATCGTTCACTGGAGCTCTTCAAATAATTGAAGCCGCCTCAGGTTCATTTGTCACTCCTTGTATCGAGGTTGGCTCCAATGTGTTGGTTTTACGCCAACAAGGTCCCTACTTACTTTGTGTCACCAACAACGGTCTTATATATCTGTGGAGACTTCCCAATGCTACTCTGAAAAAACGTATTGAAGTAGCCGTACATGCTGTGCCTCTAGCAACAATTTGGAACCGTCAGTTAAGTTATCATGGACCAGATGTTGAAAAATTACCCGTTGACTCGAGCGAGAAGGCTATAGGGGCCATTGAACTTGACCAAAATGGTGCTCCATATGTATACTTCACTGGAAGCGAGGAGATATATCATTATTGCATAGCTTTGCAGTGTTGGACCCGTCTCAACGATCCATGGTATTACCTTGCATATGATGAAGCTGATTCAATTGAAATTGGACCAGATGTTGCCGCTGCAGCACTACAGCATCAGAGTTGGCGTGCTACTCGGTCCCAGCTTGTACGTGGAGTTCGTCCTCGATACGTAGGGCTGTACCCTGAGCTTAAGGCCTCGATGCGTCTGCGCCAGCTCGAGATGATGACGTAGAGGGATAAGAGATTAAGAGGTGTAAAAGATATAAGAGGGATGAGAGGTATAAGAAGTATAAGAGGGATGTAAGGGATAAGAGGGTGGAGGGTGGAAAATGATAAATAGGCAAGATGCCAATAGCATGTAATGTAATATATTAAGTTAGCACAGGTGAAGATTTTGATAGCAAGTATTTATTGTTGAACATTGACAGAGTTAGTATGGAGAAAGAAGTGAAACTGTTATACGTAGAGATTGAAAGAACGACAGTACACATTGTAAACCAAATTTAAATCATCTTAGTCTACTTTGACAAGAAAGAAATACTACCATTGAAGAATTAGCTAAGGATGCATTCTATATCTAGTTGGCCAGCACGGGGTTGTTGTGTGCTTCTGAAGTATTCTTAATGTTCTTAGTGTTCTTGGTGTTCTTAGTGTCGTCGATATCTTCTGTCTTTCCAGTCTGAGGCACTTCAGGTGCTGTGGAAAGTGCAAATTTAACCATGAAGACCACGTTAGATATTACCTTACCAGTACAGAACATCCATACTGTCAAACCTATCCCTCCCAATGGGACGAAAGGAAGGGCCAATACCCATTCTACGGGCCAGGGAAACACTCCTACAGGTAAATAAAATAACACCATTTTCCGGAACCATACTCGGCTTATCCATATCGGCACCGTGGTGGTCAACATTAACGCCAATCCTACCGCTTTAACCACCGATGCTCTTTGAGTTTGGAGTCCCAGATTGGCAGTTTTAATGTCAGCCTCCAATTTGTCGACTCTACGATTCAATTTTGTCCATTTGGCGTATTCATCTTGCGCTGATATTTTGTTCCTTTCCTTTAATGTTGAACGATGTTCTGACTTCTGGGCTTGAAGCTTAGCGGCAGCGGAATTTTGGACTCTACCTGCTAATTGTAAATACCAGTTCCATACCTGATCATCGATTTGCAGACGACCAACAGCTGCAACAAGCTGCTTGGTCACTAAAACCACGAAAACTGCCACCAAGAGCGTATATGGTTGTAAATCCAACATGGGTGGTGATGGCGACGCTACTTAAATGGATGATATCAGTACCAGGTGTGTCAGAAAACCTCAATTGGACACTACATTATCGCTTATGTGGGACGAATCCTTTTTTTCCTTCGGTCATTTAAACCCCCACTAACTTATTACCATACGAATAACCGGGACACTCCTGCACAAGCTCATCGAGGCGAAAATAATGCAAAACTCATCTTCTTCCACCCGAAGTCACGTTATTTGAGCCCCTCTAAACCAGTTATAAAGCGTCAAATACCGCTGCTGGATCCGCTCACTGCTCAACTACAGGGCCACCAGTATAGTTCTACCAGAAAAGGTCCTATTCTTATTATATCCCCCCGTGTTCCTACACCCCCTTTATAGATCACAACAACCCTTCACCCCCCACTCCCCCTTCTCCATGTCTGACCCAGAAGAGGACTACGTACCGTGGATCCAACAGTTCTGCGAATTGTTTGGTCATGATTACTTCGTGCCTGTGCTGCAAGACTTCATCGAGGATGACTTCAACCTTACCGGGTTGTCTCTGCAAGTGCCGTACTATCGGGAAGCCCTTTATACAATTCTTGACTACGAAGTGGAGACTTCTGAAGACAATGGGGTTTCTTCTACTACAACAACACAGACTTCCAGTGCTTCAGGAGCCAGGAAGCAAGGTAAACCAGAGTTGCCCAATAAGCTGCTTTTATCCCATTCAGCAGAACTTCTTTATGGGCTTATCCATCTGCGTTACATTATTCTGAAACCCGGTCTTACTGCAATGGCCAGTAAATTCGAACGTAATGAGTTTGGGTTGTGTCCAAGATACTTCTGTGATGGGATGCACTTAATTCCTGTTGGGGCTACTGATATCCCAGGTCAGGAAACCGTACGACTTTACTGCCCTTGTTGCAGTGACATCTATTTACCGTCGCTGCTGAGATATTTAAACATCGATGGAGCCTTTTTTGGAACAACATTCCCCGGATTGCTCGTGCAGATGTACCCAGAGATCGAGAACCAGTGTCGGATCCGAACCAAGAAGTTAAACACCCAGGAAAGTGGTTTGAAACTCTTTGGATTCAAAATCAATGAGTTAAGTACACTGGGTCCTCGAATGAAGTGGTTAAGATTGTATCCTAACACAGAAAAAGAAAAGGAGGAGTTCCAGCAATGCCAGTTGGGACTCCCACTGCTGGAATCTCCGGCAGTTAGTAACAGCGATATGGAAGACGATGAAGATGATGACGACGAGGAGGCTGATGACGACGATAGGACCATGGTCAGTGAAACATAGTGGCAGGATCAATATAATAGGCATATTAGGAAGGTGTAGATGAGGAGAGAGAGAAAGAGAGAGAAAGAGAGAGAGAGAGAGAGAGAGAAGTGGAAGGTAAAGAAGAGAATGGGTATAGAGTGTATTGTATAATTAGAGTTGGAGGTAACCAATGGGGATATTTGTATAGAAGATATGTGTTAAGTTAAAATATGTAGGGATATGTAGGGATATATAGGGATTTATAAGGATGTATAGGGATCGATCTAGTACAGATAGAAGTTGAGTTGTATGGAAACATCCACAAAGTGGGATATCATCCATTAGAACAACTTCCAGCTACTTTCTTGTCATGATATATGAATTGTCCACTAACTTACACAAATTATGATACTCTTCCTAAGAGATGCTGGTTTAAGGTACAGATCTATTCTCTTTGATCTGGCTCCACTGAAGTAGTCTATCATATAATTCCGATAGTAGATTTGATGGTAGTTTTTAATGATCATATGCTCTTACATCTCATCAATGCGTCAAATGAACAGGCTTTCCCTGCTCCCACTCCTTGATTCCATTTTCAATGTTCACCCAATACTTGATCTTGATAGCTTCAAGTACCACCGAATTCCAGTCGATTGGGTTTACTGCAAGAAGCCCGTCAATCTCCTTCTCGCTGTCTTTCAATCGCAAGTTATTCTCCTTCTCTAATCCCTCCAAATCTGCCTCCAGTTCAGCCATTTCCAATTCTTCGTGAGCATCTAATACCTCCATAAGTAATCCTTTATAGGTGGCGGCAAATTCCGGAGATCCGGTCTGGAATTTTTGGATCAACTCCTTAGCTAATTCATCTTTCAGAATATCCAAATGGTCAGGATGATTCTGTTCGATAACATAGGCAATTCTAGTGTATGGATTCTTCAAAACAGCATAAGCCCGGTTGACCACGGTAGAAAAATCCACGTCCCCATTTTCTCCAACAACGTCAGGGTGATGCTCTGCTTGAAGGGTCCGATATTCCCGTCTCAATCGCTTTGGAGAGCATAAGAAGGTCTCTTTCGGTGGGCCACCGCCTGGAAAAGTGTCGGGGAATAATTCAAAGTATGATTTAAGAGATTTGTTGGTACTGGCAAGTCGAATCTGGCCTAATCCACAAGTCCGGGCCAATTTAGGCAAATTTTGGGGGGCAATTCGCCACATTTTAATCGAGGTTGATCTCTTGTATGGGGAAATATTTCCCAGTATGTAGAGAGGTAAGGTAAAAGATGGGGTGGGGTCATGGGTCGTGCGTAGGTCACGCCAGGCATTGGGTCACCTCCAACGATTATAGTAGGGTCAGAAGTGGGCCAAATAAAGCAATTTGGGTTGATTATTAATGATATAATATCAACAAAGACAATATCGATCGAACATATAGAAATATTGTATCAATTGTTCACTAAATAGCTTCTTCATTTTTACTGAAGTTTCACTTTTTCTTGTTCACGACTTGTTCCTAATTTCTGTCCCATCTCATCGAAAGGAACCACTTTTCAAAGTTGAGCTCTACAAAAGCACCATATTTCGCAGCCCATCACCAAAAAATTGACATCCAGCGACAGAAAGCATTCGAAATGTTCAAGAAACGGACTGTGAAGGCCAAAGGTGATTCTAGGATCGCCAAGAGAAGGATAGAAGAAGAAGAAGAAGAGGAAAAAGATGAAAAATTAGTGAAAGAACCCAGTCAAATCATACAACCCACTGAAGAACTGCAACTAGAAGAAGTATCATCAAGCTCAACACTCCGGTCGGGTTCATCAAAAACCAACAAACCCCAGTTCAAGGGTGGGTTTGGAGCAGCAAAAAAGATTAAAACAGGGCCATCTACTCCTGCTATAAATACCGATGTTTCCAGAGATGAAATCAAACAAGAAATCAATGCAGTAGGTCCATCTAAGGCAGTGGCAGCAAATGTGAGAGTAACTACCCTTACCGATTTCCAGCCTGATGTGTGTAAAGACTTTCTTCAAACCGGGTATTGTGGTTATGGAGATACCTGCAAGTTTTTACACATAAGAGATGAACTGAGGCAAAAGAAACCAATCGAAAAGGAATGGGAAAATGTTACAGCAAAGCTGACTACCGAGTCTGAATCATCGGAACAGTTGCCATTTCGATGTATTCTCTGTAAAAAGGATTACAGTTTTCCAGTGCGAACTAATTGCGGACACATATTTTGCCAGAAGTGCTTTATGACTAGATACAAACGTAAAAAGGAGTGTGCTGTATGTGGAAAGGACACTTTTGGCGCATGTCAGCCGGTGCCGGCACTGGAGATAGCCATATTGAAAGCATGATATTGAGAGAGTTGGATAAAAGAATAGAGGACTGAGTATGAGGAATGGGTATGAGAAAAATTTTGTAGAAGACTAGAAGAAATGAGTGTGGGGAATGTATTATAGATTATAGAATAAAGTATGGATCATGGAATGAAAGACGGAATAGGACATAGATTATAGAACACACAATAAGATTTACGTATATATATGTAGGGGTTTGATTCTGTAAGAAAGAAATTGTTCCAGTAGCATGTACTGGAATCGGTTAAGTGAAAATTAATCTTTAAGTTAGTCTAAGATAGTGATGTCAAGAAAAAGGTAGAAACAGTAGAGTTTACACCGACCAACACGGTCATAGTTCAATACGAAGCAACAAGTGGTAGAAATTAGGAAAAAGTAGCAAGTAGAACTACAGAGGACCCGAGAAAACCTCCAATTTACAATATATACTCAATCATCATCATCAATAGTCCAAGGTCCAATTAAAATTATTGCTGCAGAGGTCAAATCATATAGTATTTATTTTTCACAACTAATTGCTGCAACTTTGGAAGACTATAAGGACTGCAAAGCGTTCAAAGCCTCAAATAACTGTACAATGGATCAATTACAAGACAACATCGAGAGTATTCCTGGGTTTGGAATCATCCAAGGATACTTTGATGACCGAGCAAGCGAAATGTTCAATGGAAATCCTTACGAGGATAAAAATGGAAAACGTCTCCGTCTACCCCCGGATATCACCAGCAAGCAAGAGCAAAAGACATGGAGATCGGTACAAAAAATGGCCTGGAAAGACGATAAATGCTTTCTTGGCTCATGTGGGGTTGGTCTAGATTGTGGAGTGGGTTTAGGTCCTATCGCATCAATTTTCCCCGTCATTGGACCCATTCTAATGTTCTACGTTCATCTGAGACTTGTCCGATTAGCTCATGACCGGATTCGACTTCCCGCCGATATGATAGCAAAGATGGAGGGCCAAATTCTCTTTGATTTACTTATCACCCTTCCTCCAGTGATTGGGATATTCACCAGCTGGATCAATTCGTGCCTGACCCGTAATGCTAACAGTATTTACAAATACATGTCGAAAACAGCGGTGGAAAGATCTAAACAGACAAACGTTGCTTCTTACGAGGGAACTAAGGTTCCAGTATATGGAAATTCTACACAAGCGGGCCAAGAAACAGGTTATGTTGCTGGAAACCGGCGAGAAATGGCGGTTGATCCCACAAATAGATCCCAGAATCAAATGAATAGGGCTACCTATGAGCGACTGTCGACTGGTAGGCCGAGCCAACAGGGCTTTGGACCTGGAAATGGGACTGGCAACGGAACGAGAGGGCCACCAAATGCTTACTTCCCGGGATACATAGAACCAACCGATAGAAAAAATTATTCAAATCAGGGTAATTATAACAGTCACCCCAATAGAAATTGACAGGGCCAGAATAAAGAAGAAATTGATTACCGTCCAAACAGCAAATTGTAACAATCGTAACACTAATTTGAGACTAAGGAGACCATTTTAGTGGGAACTGAATTCCTAATGTAGCACAGGATAGCATCAAAAAAGTCTATAGAAGTCTACACTATACCTTTGAATGATAACATTGATGCTGCTTTCTTACTGTAGATCTTGAGCCGTAGTACATTTTAATATAGTTATTTTGTTAAACAGAGTAATAGTATGGCAGTTGTCACGAACATAGTAAGATTAATAGAAGTTAGAGAATGAAGTATAGCGAATTCTTTACAAAAAAAAGGAAATCAGCCAACGCAAACTCTGTCCTTGTTATTTGAACAGTTTAATGTTAGCTCTTCCATATCCTTCACCTCTATCTTGTTGCATTCTTCCACCTTTCGATGCCATGTGCGTTGATAACATGTGATCGATTTAAAGATAAATAAAGATAAATAAAGATTAATAAAGATAAATATATTTCCATTAATTTGAGCTTGCTTAATCATCTAGAAACACCACCATGTTCTCCAGACCCGAAGGAATTGAAAAGACCCGTATCTGGATCGATGGCTGTTTTGATTTTGCCCATCACGGTATGTGTTCAGCTACAAATTTTTCACTTATTCTATATCCTTTTTTCCCACTATGTTATCTCCATCCCATACTAACCCAAAGGCCACGCAGGCGCCATGCTTCAGGCCAGACAACTCGGACGTGAGCTCTTTGTTGGAGTCCATTCAGATGAAGAGATACTCCTCAATAAAGGACCTACCGTCATGCGTTTACCAGAGCGTATAAAGGCTGTAGATGCCTGTAAATGGTCCACTGAAGCAGTCCCTGACGCTCCATACGTAACTGATCCAGAATTTATGAAAAAGTACAATTGTCTGTACGTAGTCCATGGTGATGATATAACTACTGATGCTAATGGGAACGACTGCTACCAAGAAGTCAAAGATCGTGGATTGTTTGTAGTGGTAAAGCGTACCCCAAACATCCTGACTACCGATCTTGTTGGCCGGATGCTTTTGATGACCCTGCTGCATCATTATGCTACCTACAAGGGCTCCAATACTCTGACAGAGCACAGACACCCACTTTTCGACAATCTGGACAATTTGGAAAGATTCAAGCTCTATGCTACTGATCAGTCTGGCTTGAACCCTGGTTCAGGGGTGTATGTTCATACTCTGACTGGTCGTCCATTGCGTGAACTTGTGGCTCCATCGACCAAGATGACCGAGTTGTACTCTAAAGGGGTCTTTTATATCGATGGAGGGTTCGATTTGTTCCATCCTGGCCATATTGAAGCTTTAAGGCTTGTCAAGGAGCGTGCCAATGACGAAGGGTTGGCGTTGGTGGTCGGAATTCATGATGACTACACTGCCAATGAGGAGAAGGGCCTCAATTATCCAATCATGAATCTTTTTGAGCGTTCCTTGTGCGTATTGCAATGTAAATACGTGGATGCTTTGGTTCTTCAGGCTCCATTCACTCCTAGTAATGCCTTCCTTAAAAGTCTTCCCGGTCCAATCAAGGGTGTATTTAATGCATCGTCGGATATTAAAGATAGCTCTGGCTTAGATCCATACGCCGAGGCCAAAGAGAGTGGTATTTTCCATGCTATTGGACCACACGAGTACGATGAAATCAACACTGAATTCATCGTGAAGCGAGTACTCGACAACAAAGCAGCATACGAGGAAAGACAGCGTAAAAAGGGATGGAAAGCAGAGCATGAAGTCAAGTTGCGGGAGGCAGAGAAGATCAGAGAGCAAGCTGGTCTCAAATAGAAACGTTGATGTTATTTAGTTAGAGCATAAGTAGCGATAGATGGCGTCCACAGAGCGAGATAAACAAGTCCAAATCAGAATATATAAGAGTATTTATAATGAACAGTAGTCGTTTGGATATGATTACATGAATTCTACAGTCTAGTAGGTATTATAGTCTATTTTTTTAAATGGTTTTCGTATCTCATGTATGAAGATTTCTCTTCTTCAATAAAAGGTGAATATAAATCCTTTTCAGCTATCTAGCCTACTGGAACTCACGATTGATCCTAGCGTTCAATTTCTGGAGTTCATCAACATGGTTGCTATGGTTTGAGTTCCGACGTTCTGATTTGCCAAACATTGGAAAATTCTCGTCAACCTCGTCACCAGGCTTGCCCCAATTGTGAGAACCTGCTCCTTCCTTCTTGATCTTGGTAGGATCGGAATCAACGTGACCATTGTGAGTGAAATATCTACCATCAGCATGCCCTTCGCGTCTGGTCCATTTTCTGGTTCTGCTCATGGTGATAAAATGTTATATGTAAGAGTCGTAATATGTAATCAGTGCTAGATCAACTAGGAATCTAATTGTATTGGTGGTAGGAAGGCTGCCGATCTGTCTCTTTATATAGGGTAAAATGTGGGGTAACTTTTCATGCAGGGGCGCAAAAGGTCACACAACCTGCACTAGGCTGGCCCACATTGGCCCACATATCGTTTGATTGGGCATTAAACTAGATGAACCCCCCTATGACTCACAGATACTTTGAGGTCATTGAGACCTTCGGGTAGTCGATGAAATTGATTTACGAATATTGGCGATGGTAACAATCGACGTTAAGCGAGCGGATTATGCCAGATAATTGATAATCTTCAGTTATGATGTCACTGCGAATGGTGCATTAAAAATAGAAGCCGCAAGATTTCCAGAACACAGTGAAATAAGGGATAGCATAAGAAGTAGATTGAGAGAAATACGTAAAGTAATACCAATCAATAGATCAAAACGGAGTGAAAATGTTCGTAGAGTCATATAATTGGAAAAATGTCAACCAGTCAATTCGAAGCCAAAAGATTGGACTTGAATTTCTTAGATTTACTCTACAATGATCTTTTATTTTAATTGTTGCATGTTTATATGCTGTTTATGGTCCCACATATACCATCCCTCCACTCATCAAGGAAAAACCCAACACCCTTACCACATCGATAACCACTCGTTTATTTTTAGCTGAAAGTCCATTAAATGAACGATGCATTGCCCCGTCCCATAAAATAACACCAGCATTTTCAAATTGGCCATTAGTGATACTTTTTAACACTTGTCGTTGTGAAAGAAGCCCAGGAATCACTGCTGGAAATTTAAATAATGGATTTGTGGCCGCAGGGACAATTTTGTTGATTTGATTTTCAAAGTTTTCTGCCTCCAAATACAACTCTTCATTCGAATAAGTCATTGGCGCTCTATTACGTAAAACTTGTAATCCATTTTCCTCTATAGTTTCTATAGAAACCAACCCTCCTCCGGCGAATAATTCGTCTACTGCTTCAAACGGATACCATTTCTGATTTCTACAATCCATGATTTCTCCTCCGAAATTTCGCTTGTACTTCATTTTATCGCAATCGCTCACATAGTACCCCAAGTAATAGTAGCCCAAATCTAAATGTTGGCACATTAATAACTCTCGGAGTCCAGAAATTGTACCAAGGGATAAATGGGGATAGTCAGGATCCCATATAAAATAGATAGAAGAGACTCCAGAGGGAAGAAAATCAAGCACAGAAATAGCAATGAGTTTTTCATCGAGATAGTAACATTCGTGGGTGGGCCCCAATCTGATCTTCGCCCCAGTGGCAGCAGCTCTCTGTTTGCTATCAGATTGATACTTTTGGACCCACTCATTCAATGCTTTTAATTCTTCGTCATCATTTTCTTCTGGATTGAAAGGACTTTGACATAAAAATGATTCAAATCCCTTTTCTGTTACATCTTCAGGTTTATCTCCATGGACTCTAATCTGGTATTTCTTATATAATTGAAATTTTTCACTACTGAACTCTGACTTCTCGTATCTTGTAGAAAATCTTGGCTTTTCTCCTTGGTCTCTTTGTGCCTCTAATATCAGCTCTAGTCTAAACGGTTGTGCCTTTTTACCATCTCTGACTTGTCCACCTATTTCTCGGACGAATCGGTTACATATTTTCCGTTGCTGTTTGGTGATTTTTAAATGCTCCAAGTTAGTACGAATGGTATATGAGCGGCAACAAGTCCGAAGTAGGTCTTGTTTGTACAAAAAGGATCCTGACCTTCTGAATCCCCGATTAATAGCAATATCATATTGTTTGAACGTCATTTGTTCCACCTGGACCCCAATGGTAACATTTTGAGGCTCCAGGGTTAGAACTTTTGAAGGGTGGGTTTTAAGCCATTCAATAGAGTAGGGCTCGTCTTTATTGTGATTACAATATCCACATTGGTCTACTTTGGAGTATATAGCTCGACTCACTATAAGCTTCAGTTCCATACTTATAAAACCCACAACAAAAGGATCTTATTCGGAAGTAGCAATTGCTTGACCTTCTTTGCTTCGATTCTTCATCCCATCCCAAATTGTCCTACTGCTTTATCATTGGGACCCGGTCAAAATCCTGCACACAACCACAATCTCCACCCATCGTTCACTAATTATTCGATCATCTCCAAATCGCAATTCTCTTCAGAACTGACCACCCTTTAAGTGATCATTTCTCAAGCCTCTGAAACCTAATATGAGTAATATTACCCCAAAACAGGAGGTGAAAACCGAGCAGACAGAGGAGGATTTTTCAATACTTCTGGACCCGGAAGATTATCTCGAAGAAGACGAGTCTTTAGACTTGAATGTTGCCAACGGAGAGAAGAAGGTATGGCTCGTCAAATTACCCCGATATCTTGCAGAGAAATGGCAGAAAGTAGATATTCATGGCGGCCAACAGTTAGGGACGGTGAAGATTAGACAGCAGCCCGCAGGCGGACTTGGTAACTCCAAGAAGCTTCAAGTTAAGTTGGTTTTAAATAGTAAAGATGAAAAGGAATCTGTTGATGATCCAAGCACAATCATCCCTCAAGAATACGACATTACTATGTTAAACACTCAAGTTAAGAACTCTTATGTGTTCAGTGAGGAAAATTTGTCTCAATTCAAACAAGAAGTCACCGAATTTGCCCAAATGCCCGAGCAACCTGAACTTACACCAACCAAGGAAGAATTGGAGGCCAATTCACAGCATTCTCAAAATACGAAGTATTATAGGGTGCATAAGAGGGATGGAGATGACAACAAAGCTGCTAAGGATATCCCCTTCGTGAAAACAATTCCTAAAAAGACCGCTCTTGTTGGTAAAATCTGTCATGATTGTCAAATTGTTCCTCTGAGAAGCGACAGAAAGTATGGGGAGATTTTGAAGAAACGTAGTTCCATTGAACCGATGAGAAACCGTCCTAAGGTTACATTATTGGATGAGATTCCAGGAGTCATTCAATCTAATGCTGGACCTTCTATTAGAGGGAATACCTCTTCGGTATTCTTGAGACAGACCCAAAAGAATAACCGTATGGAAGGAAGAGCAATAAGAATGCCTCAAAAGGAGCTTTTGGATCTTTTATTCCGTCTCTTTGAGGAATATGAGTACTGGTCCATGAAGGGATTGAAGGAACGTACCAGGCAACCTGAACTGTACTTGAAAGAAAGTGTTGAATCGATTGCCAATTTGATTAAAAAGGGTCCATATACATCCAAATATAATCTCAAACCGGAATACAAGAAATTGAGGGACAAAGAACGGCAAATGAGGTTAGGAATGATCGACAATGGTAATGATAAGAGCGATGACAACGATGAAGATGACATAGAATTGGAGGATGTTGCATAAATATAATGAAAAAAATCGATGAATTCGATGTAGAGAGGATATATATATATATATGTACGGGTACGGGACAACGTAGTCAAGAAATACAGGGAGGCAAAGCTCCCTATATGATGATCCATTTACCATTATAATTCTGTCATATGCTTATTCCCCGTTCCTATTCTTCTTGAGAAGCTCTCTTTTTTGGTTATCTGACCCATGGAAGTCCAAAATCTTCTGATGATCTACAGGTGTGTGCAAGTTTTAACCTATCACAACTATCTCCTTACTTCCCTTTCACATATATGCTTATACATATTTGCCTACGTTTTGATCCAAATTGAATCTTTTGTCATCGGTTTCTACTCTTTTTCCATCAGTTTCTACTCTTCTACCTTCACTTTCTACTCTTCTATCTTCAGTTTCAGTTTATATTAGATACACTCCCCCTATAGCACAAGTACTTGCTTACAAGTTCTTGATTTCCAAGGTTGGTGGCAAGGATTGCTGCAACTTCTTGGCCTTACCAGCGTCGTTGACAACCAAAGTGTATTGGTAACGGGAACCTCTGACCTTGAACTTGGTCTGCTTGAACTTCTTGCCGTTAGCGTTGACCTTCTTGTTGACCTTGACAACAGCGGACTTAATGTCTGATCTTCTAGCCAATTCGACGAATTCCTTGATGTCCTTAATTTCACGCTGTAATGTTAGTATAGGGTTTAATGGGGATTGATTAAGGCCATTAGAGTGATTTTTTTTGGAAATTTTGATGAAAGCTGTCGATGGCTATAGACACGAGTCAAATCTATCGAATACGTGAAGCTTTCAAAGTTCAGTTTGAAGACGTAGACACCACATATATCACAGCATATCACAGCATCAATTCCAAGCACCCAACCTTAACATGTTCCTGGTTATTATACATACAGCCATGGTTGTAGTTATTAAAGTTAGCTTGAAAATTCCTGAAGGTGAATTTTTGTGCGCACCAGAAACAATTTTTTATGAGTCCGAGGGCTGAGCCCCGGACCTTCACGTGATTACCAGCGGGTTCCTTTCAGCAAAGGTAATTAGACGCTTTATTGCAGTAATCCATCGTCTGGTGGCATCATCTATCATGATATTCGACCGGGTGGACTTATCGTCACCTGTAATTTTCTGATCTGCCGCCCGCTGATGTATACCCACGTTTCTTACCCCTATGGGCCATACGGTGTTACCAATGCTCAACTGCATATAGCTTTCATTGGCCCGGCCAAATTGGGCCTGCTGCACGTGATGTATCACCGTACAGAGTGATATTAACATACTTTCCAGTAATTGATATTGTCTAAGGAGATGGAGAATTACAATCAAGTCTTGTTTAGTTTCCTGAAGTAAAAGTCTATCTGTAGAGTTCTTTGATGCTTCTTCCCATTTTTTGACAAGGTGTTTGAGGTACTTTCGGATTTGCAAATGCAACCGCTCTCGTGGCTGCGGCTTGATGATAATATCTTGCACTTCGATTAGAAAGGGTACAGTTTCTTCTAGGGATTGCTGCGATTTAAGTTGTAAATTTACCCGCTCTTGTCTTAGTTGCTGAAATTGTGTTTTTTCAGATTCTGTAAGTTTCTTTGTAGCCAAACGGTGGAGGTCTTTGTCGATTTCCCCAATTGATCGGGCTGTAGTCACGTGCACCAGCGTCTGGCCCGCCAGTTGCTGCTCTTGGAACTCTGAGCTCTTTTGATCCGTTTGATCAATAACCAGAGTGACCTCATTTTGGATCGAAGCATCTTTATAGCCTTGCAAACTGTCGTTCTCGTCTCTTTTCCCGATTTTCGACAATTCTGCCCCCACATCATCCACTTCTGTTGATCCTGCGTTGATCGGCTCACTCATGCTTGAAACATCCGACGAGGGATCACCAGCTGTAGGAAGATCCTGGACACCTCTACGAGGCTTTTTAGTTCCCAAATCTCTTTCTTTTGTTCCCTGTCGCTTCCTTGCCTTCTTTTGAGCAATTTCGGCCCCTAATATCCCACTAAAGTCCATTTTAGCTCTAGAGTACCCACCCCAAACTTTGGCTCATTGATATTTCCATGTGCTCTCTTCCGCACAATATTCCTGCACAATTGATGTTCTCCTCTCCTCTCGCCGCTCCACATTTTGGACCTTCCTTATCCTTGACTTAAACAGGGAAATCCCATTATAAAGCGATATTGCCAGGGTTTAAACTTGAAGTAATTTGTATATTGCAGCATTTAAGGTTCTTAAGATCGACTACTGGAAACAAATTCTACTTTGCTCCCGATTTTCTGCTCAAAACTTACCGCTTCAGCCGAAAGCAAGCATAATTTTTTAGGTAAAGTTATTGGGGAAATTTGTGCTAATCAACAGAACCATTGAGATACTTATAGAGGCAGACGTATTTTGGCGTTATAGAAACATCAAGGGATCGTTCAGAGGTTAATTCTTATCCATAAATATCCCGGGAATCTTCATTTTCCATTTCAAATACAGCAAAACTTCCATTATAATTTGTTTTACCTCCCCCATCCCCATCTTCCAAAAAACTTCTCATGTCTAAATCAGAAATTAAGAGCACAAGTACAACTCTGGGCTCTGCTAGTCAAGCTGCACACACTAGCACACCTCTGGGATCCGAGAAGAAGGTTGATAAGAAAGGTGAATCTGTGTCGGACGTCAGAGCACGGTTCTCCGAAACAAATCTGGGCTCATTGCAGACATCACCATTGCTTTCATCAACCCCACCAATTGTAGCCAAATCACTTATCAAGGCATACCCATATTTGCTAATTTCAAACAAATTACTCTCCATATTCACTTGGACCAATGATGATTACTGGATTAATGTGATTGTGTTATGTATTTATGGGTTTTCCGTGCTTTACTGTGAAAAAATCGTCACTTGGATTGGCCATCTAGTGGTGGTGGGAATAGTGACATTCTACGCAGTTTTAAACCAAAAAATCATTGAAGAAACAAATGAAAATCCTACTTTAGACGACGTGGTCCAGTTATTAACTACCACATGTATCAAATCAGATATGCTACTTAACCCTATCACTTCTCTTCTGCTTAATGCTTACGATATTAAAAGATTGCTTTTCACTACCGTTTTTTTGACTCCTTTATACTTGGTTGTTTCCTTTTTTGTGGTTTCTCCCAGAATTATCTTACTTGTGTCTGGAATCTATCTTTTGACCTATCATTCAGCATACCTGAGGGTTACTCGTAAAGTATTATGGAGAATCAAATTGGTTCGATTATTGTGCTTTTATTTGACTGGATTGGATTTCCTGACCGCCAGAAATCACTCTCTCTTTGCTGCTGCGTTTGCGAAAGTACAGAATGTTGGTGCTGCCGCTGGTCATGGTGGTTTAAGCAGTGATGGGAAGCCGGTAAGATTCACCTATGTTATTTACGAGAACCAAAGACGTTGGTTAGGAATTGGATGGACTCTGAACTTGCTTTCTTACGAAAGAACTCCATGGACTGATGAATTCTTAAACGAATCTTCTTCAGTGGAATCTTTCCTGTTACCAGATGCTGAAAATTCGAATTATCTGTTTGGATCTCAACAACTGCTGCAATTGACCGATAGCGGGGCCAGCTGGAGATGGGTAGACAAGACATGGCGTGTGGACTTGACAAATGATGGAGCCATTGCTCTTGCCTCAAACAAACGTTCTAAAACTACCGCTGATCCTCTGCCTGATGAGGGGTTCATCTATTATGATAATGTGTGGAAGAAGCCAAGCACTGAAGATACTTTTGGTAAGTATACCCGTAGAAGACGGTGGATTCGTACTGCTGAGTTGGTTTTTGATGAACTGGCTAGTTCATCTCCTGGTGATTCAAAAGCTGAGGTTCATGTGGGCGAAGTTGAGCTGCCTATAAGTACTGGAGTGGCGGCAAAGACTGCCAAAGCACGTAAAAGAAAGAGTTTACGTTTTGACGTAGACGATAAGGTAACTGAAGAAGAAGAAACTAAGATTTCTGGAGAGGGCGATGCAGACAGGGAGGTTAAAAAGCCCGAACAGGACTAGATAGCTAAACATGTTTGATGATTTATGAGAAGTTGTAGAAAGATTAGGAGGTTAAATAGCTACATGACATCAATGATTGTCGGTATAGCTTAATCTGATGACAGATAGAAGAAGTGCAAGATTAGCGATTAAAAATGATTGATAATGGATTGTACAGATGGCAGTTTCTGCTATGAGTTTACGTAGAAGATGAATTAGGAGCACGGATTACTTAAGGATAAAAAAGAACACCAACGGATGCTTTCATAGCCCGAACTGTATCAAATATCCGGGCTCCCCACCGTGAAGGATATTTTTTGGTTGGGATGCACAATTGAACAAGTTTATGCACTGAAAAGGGCGACTGAGCTGTGGCCTTATTGTGTGATAATTGGCATTTAGGGATTAACAATAGCACTGGCCACGAGGTACGTGAAAAATCCTCAGTGAAGGGAATTATTTGGGTAGGCAGGACTGTTCATAGTTTCTTAGTTTTTTGGCTTCTTGAAGGTTTCAAAAAGGTTTCCGAGGAGATTTATAGATGCTTACGTAAAAGAGCTTCTCGGTATATCATTAACACAACGTCCCTGACTTCTAAATCTCGGAACACAAATGTTATTAAGTTAATCCTCATACCCCGCGAATGAGGTGCTGCAGCAGTTGATTATACAGTTGACAATATGCGAAACATAGATACGAAACATAGATAACATATAAACATGACCCCTACTTGCTTTGAATTTCCATAGAAACAAATTTTGAGATAAAATAACAACTGGTTCCATAGTGTAAAAGTTCTTAAACATCGTCAAAAGTAACATCGATGGGATTCTTAACAAAATCTGCTGCTGGAGGAATTGGAAAATTGGCCAAACTTGGAAGCGCTGTGGGTTCCGTTGCCACTAAAGGTTTGGACGAGATGTCCGAAAAAGTAACTGACGAGTTGAAACCATCGGTTAATTTAAATTTACACACTAATCTTGATGTGAATCATAGTTTACACCTTTGTACAGTTATTCTTGATGAATTTTACTCTATTGGAGAGATCTCTAAATATTCGATCCGGAACGGTGCATTTTGGATTCCTTCCGTATCTACAGTTTCCAATGGTAAGGCTAAAGTAATTGTTACTATCAAAGAAATTCAATTTGCAAGCGCCAAATCCCAAATAACTTTTGGCTTTACCGAGAACCTTGAAGATGAATTCGAAGTGTTAAGTGAAGCTTTCTTCCAAACCTTTAACGAGAAGGCAGTTCAATTCAATGGTAAGGCTGAAAAGGTCGAGGAGGCCAAGTAGATGGAACTTGTCATATAAGGAATATCGATGTTGTTCTTCTAAAATAATCTCTACATGCTACAACTAGATCAATAATACGAGTTTAATGCAAGTACCAGTGTTAAAAGCGGGTATTGAATAGATGGTGTAGGATGAAAGAGTCAGAGAAGAGTTGACCTTTAAAAGAAGGGACGGTTCTAACCAGGGCGTCAGATACTGCAGATGTATGCATTAGATAGAGTGGAGGTGTGCATTAGATAAAGTAGATGTGTGCGTCAGATTAACTCGAAAAATTCATCAGATAATGCATGGTAGTGGACCACATCTAGAGATCGTTGTTATATTTCAAGCTTATTGAGCTCATATTAGCACATGTCACCTATGAATTTCCTGCCAGAATCATATACAAATTAGCCAGCTAGCGCTTAGTCTATAATATTCAATCACCGGATAACTCCGTGATAGTGACCTATTTGATGTGGTCGGGCAGAATCAAACCGGTATATTATGAAGGAAAAGCAACGCAAAGATGGCCCCCAGAGCGATAAGAGATGAGGGGAGCACGGCTAAAAGTAGAGAGAGGGAAAAAGAAAAGATCTAGAAAGAGGTATGGCAAAACGTAGACGGAAGAGACCGAGTTTACGGAAACGTGGGTGTCCGGTTTTATGTACTAGTGACATTAGTAACATTGTCGTTGCTCGTATCTTATCGTGAATTGCGGACGAGGAGGGTTTCTCGAGATTGCTACGAGAAATGAGCTGAAATAAAGTATGGGAGAAAAAGAGAGAATGGAGGTTGATGAGGGAAAACAGGTTAAGTAAGTACATAAAGTGATGTCACTAAATAGTCGAGGAAGGTAGATCACCAGCGTAAAGCACTTACGGGATGGCACGTTCTTCAGAGTCCTCTTCGTAATAATAGGAAAACAACCTCTAAATCCCGTTCATATTTATTCTACCAATGGATCAGCCCACTAGTGTATGTTCGGAGATTCCCGCGTTGCTCTCGAGAAACTGCTAACAATAGGACCAACGCCAGCAACATCAACATCATCATCAACAGCAACACGCACACACACACAGTACACAAACACTCACAACACTCACGAAACCCGATAGCCCCAACCCGGTGGACCGGGACACACTCTTCATTCTCGTTGTAAAACTCTGACTGCACATCTGCCGCCACCTCCTGCCCTCCTAGACTAGTGGTTATGGTCGCTATCAGAGTAGCTTACGCAATCTCTCCCGATAGGCCAAAAAATATTGATAAGGTTGCGCGAACACACCAAAAATGCAGGCCCAATCTACCCTATGTTAGGACCGGCCCCCCGACCCCAGGGAGTTCCAATGCAGTTATTGTGCCACCCTACGGAGGCGAAATCACGATAGCATGTTGCAGTACGAGCCCCTGCAGCACCGTGCAACCACTCCCTCCGGTATTTTGCTCCCAATCGAACCACAATCGCAACCATATTGTCATGTTCGGCATTCCCCGAACCCACCTCTTGATCCACGGCATTATATATAAATAGCGGGCAGATCGCACATCTAAAATGGACCATCAGTAATTCAGTTTTATTTACAGTTCAACTAAATTCACAGATTTATTCTTAATAACTATGTCTGCCCTCATCAGCTCCACCTACGGTAAAACCAAAGTTAAGTTCCTTAAGGTCAGAAAGGACAAATCCGACCCTAAAGTTCAGGATATCCTCGAAGCCCTGGTCGAGGTTTTATTACGTGGTTCATTTGATGAGTCTTATACTAAGGCCGACAACGCTCTGATCATCCCTACCGATACCGTTAAGAACACAATCCTCATTGAGGCCAAAAACACCGATGTTTGGCCCATTGAACGCTTTGCTGCTCATCTTGCTCAACATTTCATTGGCAAATATGACTGGGTTTCCGGTTTGGAAGTTTCAATTATCCAACAACTGTGGACCAAAATCCCGGTAAACGGTAAGCCACATGCCCACTCTTTCACCCATGATGGACCGGAAACTAGAAGATGTCACTTAGACTATACCAGAGCCAGTGACAAACTCTTTTTGTCTGCCTCTATTAAAGACCTCACTGTGTTGAAGCTGACTGGATCCATGTTTTATGGCTACAATGAATGTGACTACACTATTTTAAAGCCAACCACCGACAGAATTTTATCTACTGATGTTGACTCTACTTGGGTGTACGATTCTGCTAAGATAGGTGGTCTTAAGGGTGTCTCTGCCGCTGCTGACCGTGGCGTGTTTGACAACACCTACAATGCTGCTAGAACTATCACCCTTGAAACTTTTGCCTTGGAGAACTCCCCATCGGTGCAGGCCACCATGTACAACATGTGTGGAGACATCTTGAAGACTGCTCCAGAGGTTGCTAATGTAACCTATGCCTTGCCAAATAAGCACTATGTTTTGTTCAACTTAGAGTGGAAGGGTATCAAGGACAACAAGGAATTGTTCTACCCATCTCCAGATCCATCTGGACTCATCAAGTGTACCGTTGGTCGTAAGGTTGCTGCCAAACTCTAGGTAAATGGTAAAGTATTTACGCGAGAGAAGGTGGGCGGGATCTGATCTATGAGTTGGGTTTGACGTATATATGAAGCGGTCGTATTGATTGAATTACATTGATTTAGTTATATTGATTGAATTTGTAGTGACTGTATTAATTTGATTTGATATATTGAAACACTTGAATGAAGAAAGTAGGTCAGCATAAAGGAAATGTACAATGGTCTTAGTCGATAACTAAATTAAACAAGTAATGTGTGTGGAAGTAGGAAGGCAAAATTCGAGATAGCTCCGATCAAAGCTAGAGAAGTTATTCTGAAAGTATTGTGAAAGCATTCTGAAAGTATTCTGAAAGTATTGTGGAAGCATTCCGAAAGTATTCTGAAAGTATTCTGAAAGTATTCTGAAAGTATTATGAAAGTATCCTAAGAGATACGTATACACAAAAATTATGTTATCTGGATAGTTGAAACCTCAATTTAACCATTAATGTAAATTTTTCCCCTTTATTCATGATACCACTTATTTTTTGCCCTCAATATCTACCAGAACACCGTAAACATTCAAGATCACGACCAAGTTGTCCCCCCTCTTGTCATCGTTTCGTCACTCTCATTCGCGCCCCAATTGTACCCCACCTCATCGCGGCTCATCGCTTTCAATTTTGGTGAAAAGCTAAGATGTCGAAAATTTGGCTCACAGTGGCGGCTACGGCCTTTATAACAGTCGGAGTCGTGGAAGCTTTCCACCTATGGTACTCTGAGAATAGACAGAACTTATTCGGCCAAAAACAACCTCCAAAATCGGCCCTAAAGAGCCCACAGAAGCACTCAGAAGAGCTCATTCGTGAGCAGCTCGCACGAAACTATGCCTTTTTATCCGAAGAGGGTATGCAAAAAGTCCGTGACCAGAGGGTTGTTGTGGTCGGAGTCGGTGGTGTTGGATCATGGGTAGCTACTATGCTCGTAAGGTCTGGTGTAGGCAAAATCAGAATCATTGATTTCGACCAAGTAAGTCTTTCATCACTTAATCGTCACGCCGTCGCTACTCTTGCTGACGTTGGTAGTCCAAAAGTCGAGGTTTTAAAGCAGCATCTTTTACAGATTGCACCCTGGGTAGAAATTGAAACGGTTAACCAATTGTGGAATCTCCTGAGTGCAGAAAAATTGATTTATGGTGATGATATGGACCCCACTTACGTGGTGGATTGCATTGATAACATCGACACTAAAGTAGACTTGTTAGAATACTGTTTCCGCAAAAATATCCCTCTCATCTCATCTGGTGGGGCAGCATGTAAATCAGATCCTACAAGGATCAATATTCTGGACATTCTGAAAACAGAAGAGGATCCATTAGCGAAATCTGTTCGGATAAAGTTGAAAAAGAGAGGTATTGTTCGAGGTATACCTGTGGTATTTTCAGCTGAGAAACCTGATCCTCGTAAGGCCCAATTATTGCCATTGGAGGATGCTGAGATTGAAAAGGGAGATGTTGAACAATTAGCAGCTCTTCAAAATTTTAGAGTCCGTATACTCCCTGTGTTAGGAACTGTTCCAGGCACTTTCGGGTTGGCCATTGCCACTTACTTGCTCTCAACTGTCGCTGGATACCCCATTGAACCTGCTGAGGGGAAGAACAGATATAATTCGTACGAGAGCATTCTCCAGCTGCTTGCTGGACAGCAGACCCGTATCGGTAAGGACGAACAAAGAGTGCCAGTAGCCCTTAGAGAGGTTCCTTATATACTTGAAGAGGTGTTTAGAGGAAAGAGTCCGATTTCTGGATTCTCTACTAGACTCACGCTCTCTCGTTGGGATCCTAACGAAGAGCCTACGTTGCAGAATGTTGTTGTGATGACCAAAGACGAGCAGAAGAAGCACGAAGCCCGGGTTTTGAATGGAGGGGAAAAGTTGGAAGAGGTTTACTCGGCGGAGGTATTGGCACTTGTCGAGAGGAGGTTTTCTGAGGAAAGATACTACCTGCAATTCAGATGATCACATTGTTATAGGTGATCTTGCTTGATGCATGTATATATGGGGTAGCAAATATAAAATGATATAACAAAGGAGATAAGATTGAGAGAAAGATAAAGGGAGAAGAGGATAGAAGGCAGTAGAGATAAAATGCAGCAGTGTGTAGAGATAGAAGGTAAAATTGAAATGAAATACATCAGAATCGAAACCTAGAGCAATATCTAGTAACAGATTTAAAGAGAAAGAAATTGGAATTGTTGAGGACTGACCTTAAGAGATGGAGAGATGTTCCAAGTTAGAGAGTCTACGTTGTGATCTACACATACCTGCAGATGTATATCCTGCTGCAGACGATTTCTAAGCTCTTTAGCACGTATTTGCCTTCTTTAGTATCTTCAAACCCTAATCAGCTAGAGGCATTTCGGGTGCCTCTCTCGGTAAGTGCGATAATGACATCAAACGTTACCTAGCAAAAAAAATAGCGACTCTCGTAAACTTAATGCACAAACAATAACCTCCTAGCAATCTACATATGTAGCATAAAATGACTACCCCTTTGCATCATCGTCACCTGTATTTCTGTCAGATCGCCCCAATAGACGCAATCAATGTGAAGATTTGCAACCGTCCCACCCATTATCTTTATATTCCTCCGTCTGCTTGCCCTTGTTCTCCTTACTCCTTCACTACCCTTCCTTTTTTTCGCCTCTCAATTTTTGGTCTTCATCATTCGTTTATATAAATTTCGACCGGTTGCAGCATTTTTCACATCAACCATGTTCCGCTTCAACCCACTCCGTAAAGCACACCCCACGCTTCGTGTGTGGGGCCAATCGCAGCGAGGTCCAGTATTTCGCCGCTTCCAATCTCTGACTGCTAAAAAGCCCACTGGAATAAAGGCCCTTGTCAAGGAATATGGCTATTCCGCTTTCGGAGTCTACATGGCCCTTACTTTCCTCGACTTGCCTATCTGCTATGCCATAGTACATTCTGCTGGGAAGGACACCATTGAACAGTACGAAAATAGTGCTAAACAAGTGTTTGGATATGGTGTTTCAAATGAAGAACTCGCCCGACGCCAGCAAGTAAGAAGACAAGAAGAAGAAGTTAAAGAAAATGCCGTGGCAAAGCAACAATCGGGTTCTACTGAATCCAGTACTCAGTCCACATGGGAATACGTAACGTCACAATTCTCATGGACAGAGTTTGCTATTGCTTATGGACTTCACAAGTCATTGATTGTTATCCGATTGCCAATAACTGCCGCCATAACTCCAACGGTGGTCAAGATTTTACGAGGTTGGGGATTTAATATTGGCACTGCTTCATTGGCTGCTGCCGCTAGCCAGGCGAAAGATGTTGTTAAAGATTCAATGGTGAAAGGAGCCAAAAAAATTGCTGATCCGACGGCGGCAAACCCAAAATTCGGCACTCCTCCAGGTAAGAAGAGATGGTGGTGGTTTTTTTGAGTTACACTAGATATGTAGAGAGTAGCAAATAGAGAAGGTGTTCATCGGACATATATTTCCCAATTTGATACGTATGACGTCTAGTTGTTAACAGATATGCCGTCTAGTTTTTGACGGATATGCCTTCTAGTATTTCACGGATATATGCTTCTAGTATTTCACAGATATACCTTTTAATATCAGCCAATTCTTAAACCTCAATTATTCTAGAAAAACTGGTCTCTAGAATGGTTTGTAAAATTGTTGATAACCTTGTACATAATGATATAACTGGGACAAATACTACACCAATTCGATATTTGAAATTGTATTGCAACCTCTGCATAATCTATCAATAAATACTATATACTAAGCAAGTGCTTACACCGATCGTAAACGTAAAGTGAGGTTGCTGCCATCGGTACAACCTTGATGTAGCCCACACTAAGTCCGACAAAAAATCCCTTGAATCCACTTTCTTGGAAAATTAGCCTGGCGGTACTTTTGAACAGCATAAACTGTCCATTATTGACGGCTCCTCCGACTTGCATTCGACGACGAATAACTTCGAATGGGTATGCAGCTGTTTGGGAACATAAACCGGCCAAACCACCGGCAATAAGTTGAGCGTAAGCCTTTAATGGTGGTCTAGTGTCTCTGGAGGTAGCACTACTGACTTTAGTTGAATTAGGGGGCGATCCGATTATCCCGCCGTTATTGTCATTTTTCACTACTGCCACCGTGTATGGGGCCAACTGCCTGATTCTGAAAAGATCATGGATCAGATCATGGACGTAAAAGGATACTCCAGCATATGGGATCATCCCTAAGATGGTAGGTGCAAATCCTCGGTAAAAATTTGAAATCGCCACCACTGGTTTTGGAAGGGTTCCCCGGAAATATTTCAACCAGCCAGGGTCATTGCTTCTAGCAAGCAAACTTTCCAGATAAACTACGTTGACTGTGTTCCAAAGTCGGCCACGACGATGCAGCATGTAACTTTTATGATCGTGTTTAGGGTTGGCCATCGAGTGATGTAAATTTCTGGTCTCAAAGGCCATTCGAACTCGAATAAGGTCCAAAGGATAGGTGAAAAAAACCGATGCAAGTCCTGAGAGAGATCCGGACATAAACCGACGTACAGCAGTCTCATAGGAGTCATTGGGGATCAAAATAGCCCGTATTTGCTCGTAGGCTACGAATTTGATCAGGGCGTACGGGAAGATCCTAATCAACGTCACCGAGTGACCCTGGAAAAGCCCATAGAGCCCATCGGAGGACCATATACGTCGACCGGCTTTGAAAAGCCCCACAAATTTGCCCCGGTATTGAAGAAAGTCCGGATTGGAAGTCTGGAAGAGGATCTTGATTCTGTCAAGAGGAGCAATAAGAGTCTTTGCTGCAGAACCAGCGATACCCCCAGCGATCCCAGAACGTAATACATAGTCAAAAGACTGTTTATCGACCACCCTGAGGTGTTCCATGGGGGTAGACTGATCGTTGACATTGTCAACCTTTGTTATTTTCATTGTTTTAGTAGTGACAGTAGTCGCCGCGGACGCTCGAGAATCGTAAGAGTTGCCAGACATAAAACGGTCAGAAACGGTGGGAAGGAAATTGTTGTTACTTGTTTTAGACTGCTTTTAGGTGGCAGGTGACGTCGTCGGAATGATGGAGCACTTTATCCTATAGAGCGCTTTATGCTATGAGGTGGCAGTGATTGGTATTTTCACTTTTATGGCCGGAAGATGGATGGGCCGTGGATGAGGGCGTGCTTGCGGGGGAGAGGGAGGTTTCTAAGAAAGGGAGGTGGTCAACGGATATCAGCAATCTCTTGATACCACTGGGAGACCAGGTTGTTGCTTGAGATGAGTATCGGTGTGGTGACGGGCGGTTTTCGCCGTTCTGTAGGCCCGTAGGTATGTAGATGGGCCGGGTTGAAGGCGTGAAGTCTGATCCACTGAAATTGTAAAAAAGTATGGGGAAGTTTTGTTTGGCGAGGATTCTCGATAAAATATGCGGCGATGGGCGGAGCGGTGCGGTGCTGCGTGGGAGGGTGGTAGCGAATGGCGGCTGGGGAAAATACCGTGTGTCAGGCCCGAGGAAGAGAGGTTGGGATGGTGTTTGTTGTGGTATAACCGAATAGTATACACATACGGACAAAACTGGGACTGGAAGAAGATGGCTTGTGATGGAAGAACTTGCTTTGGGGATTATTGGTGAGATTATAATGATTAAGATAGATTCTTTGCTCCATAGTTGAATGCGTTATCTGCCCGGAAAATGTGCTGGAAATATTTCTCTGCCCGGATAATTATTCCCTGCGGGTGAAGAGCAGCCCCACTCAGCGCGGGGCCGTTACATCTATCAGACGGTGTATCTGAGCAGCATTAATATTTGACTGGGTGTATTACATGAACTTTTGCATGGCTAAAGTCGGATTTAACGTAGAATTAGTTTTACACTCGAAACCCTGAATCTGTGCATTTACATCTGCTGCTCTCTGAGTGTCTCTATAGTTAAATGATTATCTGATTTTGTTTTAGAGTTACTATATCTCTTCTATCTCCTCTATCTACATTATGAATCGACATCTAGGCCACACTTTTCTTAATATAATACATGGATAAATACCCTCTAAGTTCTACTCACTGCTGATGAAGCCGCGTCCGGTACCCAGATGTACGCTCCTTATGATAGTTTGACGGAGACCGCCCCCGTATAATCAAAGGCGGCGTGACAATCGAAGAAAGTAATATCGGCTGAATTTGTGCATCCTCATCCTCTATGATCCCCAAAAGCTCTACATGCAAGGTGAAATATCGACTATTCACCGATGTACTCTTCAAACGAATTGATGACGTGAATTGAATCCTCTCAAACCGTGCCACTCGCGCAATGCTGTCGCTTGGATAGTTCTTGAGAATCGATTCGTCCTTCAATGTATTGAGATTGGTATTGTGGTAATATTCAGCCCGATCAAAATAGAAAACCTTATTCATCAGTTCGATCTTGTTCCCGTTCCTTTTGTTGCACGAAGCCCGAACCGTGTCATGATCTGGCAAATCTCCAGGAACTGCTGGATAAATAGGAGGTGGAAATTGTGGACCCTTATCTCGTTTAGCAGTATGTTGTACTAAGGAGATAAGAACATCATCGTCTGAACATTTCGCTACCAATCTGATTGCAAAATATGAAATTTCAACCTTTTTGTCTATGGCTTCACCATCTTTGGTTCCTTTTTCATAGGTGTAAAATTTGTTCTGAATGAATCTACTGTAATCGAAATCTTCCAACAGAAATGCTGCTACAAGGGTGAAATAATTTCTCTTATAGCCAATCCAAGTCCCATGTTCACCTGTTTCAAATCCACGATCAATACGGGCTTCAAGTACGGGATTCACGTCCAAATCATTTTTTTTACAGTAAATATCTTGATGATGTCTAGTGTCAGAGAAAATTGGGCCTACCCGAAACAAATCAGATGATCGAGGAGCTACTTTTCTCGCAGCAGCCTCCAAAAGCTCTTCCTCATTTGCTTGAGCAAGCATTTCCAAATGGTGATGATGTTGAAGCAGATGCTGACTAAGGGGATGTTGACTCAACTGATGGAGCTCGTGCTGTTGTTGGAGCGAGCTAACACCAAGTTGTGTCGATAAATGATGTAAAGGATGCTGATGCTGAGAATGGGTATGACTATGATGGTCATGTCCACCGTCGTGAGTAAGCTGCTCGTGTTGTGCTACATGTGGGAGTTGGTGATGGGCCATCGCTATCTGAGTTTCTGTTGAGTGTATTGCCAGTAAATGGTCCTCTTCCTTGAGCAGTGGCAAGCCAACTGATGCGGACAGGACAGCAGCAACAGCAGCAGCAGTGGTGGCATCATCCGGCGAAAGGGCGCCGTTTTCGTTCTTATGAAACTGCTGCAACTCTTCGTTCGATAGGCTCATCATTTTTTTCCGAAAGTTTTGGTCTGGTGATTTTTTTCTTCAAGGATGTTCTATCTCTATCTAAAGCTTTATTGACGGGTTGATACTATTACCCTACAACCAATCAATGTGCGATCTTCTCTCAATTACTTACCTACCTTCTTAGCACTTCAATATTGAGTTCCTATTACCAGAAGTTTTATCCTGAATGACAGAGCTGAGCTTGTTTACGTTTACTCAATTGCCCGCTTCAAGTAAGCCCACGGCAATATTTCTAAGCTTGGATATGATCGGTGCGCGGAAGAAGCGTGTGTTTTGCAGGACGACTGATTTCACTTTTTGCACCCTCAGCTTGGTCTTTGTGCTATATGGGGTGGCCTATGTGGAGGTTTGTGTCATAAATGTAATAATGATGGTACTTCGAGGTGTCGTGCACGGGCTAGTGAGTGGATCAGAACTTGAATTAATCTATTTATCCAGCGCCCCAAATAAATTAAAGTCGCCTTTATGGCCAAGTTGGTAAGGCACCTCACTAGTAATGAGGAGATCGTCAGTTCGAATCTGGCTGAAGGCATTTTTTTTAAAAAATTTGCAACCGTTTGTACTAACCGATAGAGGTGAGTAATTAAAACTTCTCTATTATTTCGAATAGTATGGAATCTGATAAAGTGAAGAACAATTCGAAAGGAAAAGTTATTCGCCCTAGCGATGAAATGATTGAATTAAGCCCGTTGACGTTCCCAAATGGTAATAACGCTGTCCTTTCAGCTAATACCGTTACTTCTAAGGTAAAGTCCAATGAGATTCCCACTGAGATTGTACATGGGCCTTCTGAAGTTGATTCTGGTGCAGAAATTGTTACCGGGATCTCTGCCGTTCAATCTACTGCCGTTTCCGCTCTGGTAGATCCGCCTACGCTTTCAAAAGATGATTCCTCAAAAATAATCTTTGAGGCTACCACACCTCCTCTTTACTCTTCCTGGTCCAGTTTAAATGGAGCATGTTTGACCTGCAACCAAATTGAAGCAATATTTAAATCAACTGGTGAATATTATGGTTTCCAGAACGATAATGTAGCTAATATGTTCCATTTTTTCATGACTCAACTCAACTCCCGTTCTTGTCGAATGTTATGTGGAGAAGCTCTACTCTCGCTTCATTCTGATTATATCGCTGGTCAACACGCTAATTATCGACAATGGTGCTTTGTAACACAGTCGTTTCCAGAATCAGAAGACCCGGTGTACCATTGGAAGTCGAAGATCTCAACTTTGAGTGAGTCGGAAATGGTGCTGCAACTTTCTTTATATCTTCTCATTTGGGGTGAAGCAAGCAACATTAGATATATGCCAGAATGCCTATGTTTCCTATTTCATTGCGCTCTCCAGTATTCCAAATCCAATGATTCTTCACAAATTAGAGAACATAACTTTTTAGAAGCGGTTATTACCCCTTTGTACAATGTTCTATTACATCAGTCAAACAAGAGATCTCGTGGGAGAGATCACTCAGGTATTATTGGCTACGATGATATCAATCTGTTTTTCTGGCACCAACAAAACATAAACTCAATAAAGCTTATGGACGGCTCAAAATTTATAGAAAAGCCTGATTCAATCAAATATATCGAATTGGCTAACATTAACTGGTCCGTCACTTTCTATAAAACTTATCGAGAAAAAAGATCCTGGATGCATTTGATTACAAACTTCAGCAGGATATGGATCCTACATTTTTCAACATATTGGTATTTCACCTCATTGAATTCAACATCAATCTACACTATAAATTATATTCAATTGATCAATAATCAGCCACCACCACAATTGAAGTTGACAATTGTTTCTTTAGGAGGGGCAATAGCCTGTATTTTGCAATTAATGGCTACATTGTTTGAATGCACATACGTACCAAGAAGGTGGCCTGGAAGCCAAAACTTAACTTGGCGATTTTTGGCGATTTTCGTGCTTTTGGCTGTAAACGTTGCTCCTACAGTATACATCCTCCTTTTCATTCCTATGAATGCTTACTCTGTCAGAGGATATTATATATCAATAGGTCAGCTAGTGTTTTCGATTTTGACAACTTTATATCTTTCGGTTATCCCAAGTTCTAAGTTATTCTTTGCAAAAGCAGACAACGCTGTCGCTCAATTTGCCGTGCCAAACTCGAAATCACCCTCGGTTTCTGCTAGTGTCACTTCAATCTTATTGTGGGTTTTAGTCTTTACTGCAAAGTTCTTGGAGTCTTATTTTTTTCTTACTCTTGCCGTTAAAGATTCTATTCGAGCATTGGCTGTATTGGAAACACCTACTTGCTATGGTGATGCCCTTATAGGAAATATCTTGTGCCGCAAGCACCATGTAATCTTATTAGTTTTGGTGTACGTTGCTGATTTGATACTATTTCTTCTTGATACTTATCTCTGGTATGTGATATTGAGCAGTCTTCTCTCGGTTTTCCTTTCTTTCACATCTGGTGTTTCTATTTTCACTCCTTGGAAAAGTGGATTGAGGAATCTTCCACAGAAAATTGATACTGCTTTACTACATCAACGGATTCTGGTGTCTAAATCAGCTTCCAATGTGTGTAATATATGGAATGCAATCATTTTGTCAATGTATCGAGAGAATATACTATCATTAAAGCAAGCAAATGATATGATATTTGAACAAAATTCCGAGTCTACTGACTCTCATCCACTATTCTCTGCTTCGCAAGAGAGTAGTGATAATTCAAAACAAGGTCATGAAGCAAGTAGAAGAATCTCTTTCTTTGCAAAATCATTATCTATGAATATGCCGAAACCACTCCCCACCTCAGCACTTCCGAACTTCACCGTCTTGATTCCACACTACTCAGAGAAAATTCTTCTTGGGTTCGATTATTTGTTGAAGATCGATAAAAGCTCGAGGTTGACTCCACTTGAGTACTTACAACGATTGAAGAAAGAGGAATGGATGAACTTTGTTCAAGATGCCAAAATCGTGGATCACATTAATAAAGAAAGATCGCTCTACCACGATGTAACTTCCCAAAATCTGGATGTTAAATCGACAGTAGACTCAAATTATGATATTCCTTTCAGTTGCATGGGATTTAAGGAACTTTTACCTCTGAACATTATGAGAACCAGAATTTGGGCAAGTTTAAGAACTCAAACTTTGTATCGCACGATAGCCGGGTTTATGAATTATGAAAAGGCTATCCTATTACTTCATGACTCAGAAGTAGACGGAAGCGACGGAGCAAACACTGATTTCTTGCGTGAAAAATGTCGAGTCTTAGTTGCCATGCAAAAGTACTTTGATTTCACTGAGGAAGAAAAAGCCGACGCTGACTTTCTTTTCGAAACTTTTCCGAGTCTTATGGTTGCAACAATAGAAAAAAAAGAAGTCAATGGAGCTCTACATTTCTTCTCTGTTCTTTTAGACACCAGTCAAAAGCAACCCGATGGTAGTTACTTAGTCAAATACAGAGTAAAATTACCAGGAAACCCAATTATGGGGGACGGAAAGGCTGATAATCAAAACTGTTCCCTTATATTTTACAGAGGGGAGTATATTGAGGTGGTCGACTCCAACCAAGACAACTACTTAGAGGAATGTATGAAAATCAAGTCTGTATTAGCAGAATTTGAGGAGTACGAAATGGATCGTGCAAACGACTATAACCCATCTTATGGATATACGAATGAAACGAAAGTAGCGATTGTTGGAGCAAGAGAATATATCTTTTCTGAAAATATTGGCATCCTTGGTGATGTTGCAGCTTCCAAAGAACAAACATTTGGGACACTTTTTGCCAGAACTTTGGCTCACCTAAATGCTAAATTACATTATGGACATCCCGACTTCATGAACGGGATTTTTATGACAACTAGAGGTGGTATTTCCAAAGCACAAAAAGGTTTACATTTGAATGAAGATATCTACGCAGGTATGAATGCTATATCAAGGGGTGGTCGGATTAAGCATTGTGATTACCATCAATGTGGAAAAGGAAGAGACTTGGGTTTTACTTCAGTGTTGAATTTCACTAGAAAAATTGGAGCTGGAATGGGAGAGCAAATTTTATCAAGGGAGCACTTTTACCTTGGAACCCATTTAAGCATTGATAGATTTTTGTCATTTTACTATGCTCATCCAGGATTTCACATAAATAATCTATTAATCTTTCTTTCTGTTCAAGCTTTTATGTTAATCATACTTAACTTGGGAGCCATTAACCACGAATCCATAATTTGCAAATGGGAGCAAGGAATACCCCTAACGAATTTGCTAGAACCATTGGGATGCAGTAATTTGAAGCCAATTTTCTTGTGGATAAAGCATTACGTATTATCGGTAGTAGTATGTTTTGTACTATCATTCACCCCAGTTTTTGTTCATTTATTGATGGAGAGCGGGCCTCTCGATATGATAAAGAAGATCAGTACTCACTTATTATGTCTATCTCCATTGTTTGAGGTATTTCTTTGTCAAGTCTACGCAAAATCTCTCAATGATGATATAACTTATGGTAGTGCTAAATACATTGGTACAGATCGTGCCATGAGTATTAAAAGACTACCATTTTCGATGTTGTATTCATATTACGCATCCGACTCGATTTATGGAGGAGGTGTGTTTTTTTTGGTATTAGTATTTGCAACTTTGACCGTGTGGCAACCGTGCCTTTTATGGTTCTGGATTACGGTAGTCTCTTTACTATTTGCTCCCTTTATCTTTAATCCTCATCAGTTTGCCATAGGTGATTTTTTCTTGGATTATAGAGATTTTATCCGTTGGCTATCCAGAGGTAATTCGAAGGGACACTCTAGATCTTGGGTTGGTTTTACCAAAAATAGAAGGTCAAATTTATCAGGCTACAAAAGAGGAAAAGGCGCAAACATAAACATGTCTTCTCTGTGGAATGTTTTCCTTGACCAGATAATAAGACCGCTAATAGTAAGCATATGCTTCACCATTCCTTATATTTATATTAATTCCCAACATGGAGTGAAAAGTCCGATTCCAGTTAATGTTTTGCTAAGACTTGCTATTTTGGTGTGTTTCCCAATTGTTTTCAATTGTATTGTTCTTGTTGCTTTTGCTGCCCTCTCGTTAATCCTAGGTACTTTCTGTAATCCAGCAAAAATCATTGCTGGTGTTGCCCATATGAGTGCTACTGTTGTTATGATACTTATTCTTCAAACCATCTTCATTTTAGAAGGAGAAAATTTTCCCAGAGGAATCACCTTGCTTCTCGCATTTTTACAACTCCAATCGTTTTTATTTCGGTTCATTTCATGGTCATTGCCACGAGAGTTACATTGTGACAGTCCAAATCGAACTTGGTGGTCAGGGAAATTTTGGAGGTCAGGTCTTAAGTTCAAAACCCTTCCATATATGGCCAGAGAATATTTTGTGAAAATATTAGAGCAAAATTTATTTGCATTAGACTTTATATATGGGCATTTTTTGCTCTTTGCTATGTTCCCTATAGTTATAATTCCTGGGATCGATAATTTACATACTAGTCTTCTCATCTGGGTTTCTCCATTTAAGTTGATTCCTAAAGTATATGGTAAGAGGGAGAGCAGGACTAGAAGAAGCCGAATATTTCGATATGGTGGATTGTTTATACTACAATTAATAATTTTTGTTGCATTTATTGTTGCTCCAATTTATCTTCAGCAGTTAAACAACAATGTTTCCACCGACCTTCGGCGCAAGTTTCCGTCATTTGTTGGTTCATTCATTCAACCAGTTAAGCAGAACAACAACTACACCGGAGAAAATGCCGAAGAGTACGTTCTAAGGGCTGTGCCAGAGCTAGCCCCTATGACTACTGTGGCTTGAATATGAATCCAAAAGGCTGCATTTTTTTTCGCAGCCATTCCTCAGTGCAAGAATATGAGAATGTGCCTGTAAAAATGGCGTAAAGATCTACAGTGTATAATTCAAAAAGATATGATTCAATTAAGCAAATAAACTTTTAGATTAGTAGTTTGGAGGAATCACGACAAGACCCTTTTGGACCTCTGGGATTGCATCGATGGTTTCGATAAATTTTTTCACTTTTGGGAATTCATCTAAGCTAACCTCAAATCTTGGCAAGAGTCTAATCCAAGGATAGACGGCAACATCAGCAATAGATATATGGTCACCAACCAAGAAAGGACTGTTGGCCTCGTTTCTGGTCAATATTTCTTCCAAAACTCCGGTCAAACGGATACTTTCGTTACGGTATCGGTCAATACCGTACTGGATTTTCTCCTTAGCAAAACGGGCAAAATGAGAGTATTGACCAAACATGGGTCCAACTCCAGCCATTTGAAAGTACAATACCTCCAATTGCTGGTAATAAAGTGGGGTACCGTATTTGTAGGAAAATTTGTGATCCTTGTCGTAGGTGTCAGCCAAATATTGTAAAATAGCTCCTGATTCAGAGATGGTAGTATTTGTGTTTGGATCAACGAGGGTAGGAATACGACCGTTAGGGTTGAGCTTCAAGAACCAATCTTGCTTTTGCTCATTAGTACTGATATCTATTTTTTGTACATCATACTTGAGTCCCAAAAGTTCCAATAAAACGTGAACTTTAATTCCGTTAGGAGTGGCGTGAGAGTATAACTTAAGAGGAGATGACATTGTCTTTACAAGAACAACTTAGATCATATTGTCTACATTTGCTGGCTTATGTACTCAGAGAATATTACTAAGCACGCAATCTTACGCGGGATATTATAAATCCAACTTCCGCAAGGAACAGTAATCATTTTACGGGGAACCCGGCTTAAACCCGTGATAATATTGATGATATTACAGCTGTTAGTGGTTTTTAAAGAAGGTCCAATTCAATGATTCAGGTTGGTTTTGTTCGGATTTAAGTAGATCTACAACGCAAGCTTTTGAATAACTCTTATCATTCATTGTAGGCCACACTTTAGACCGGACTTGCCTTTTTAGTTCCACACTTCTCCACAGTTTTTGAAAGCAACCAAAAAAAAAATGGAGAAATTTAAAACTCGTTTAATTTCTTCCAAAGGGCTAAAGTGGGCACACGTTCTGCGTGAGGGAGGAGGGCGGTTTCTCTATATAAACTCCGTATCAAATGACAAATCAATCTAAACTCCGTGTCGTACCATAAATGTGGGAGGTTTTCACTTTTCCTCCCATTATCGGATGAGAAAATAGAAAGAGATTTTAGTCACGTGATATAGTTCCATTATGCAGGAAATTGACCATGTTTTGATCTCTCCGGATCCAAGTCAGGTTGAAAGCATTCGATACCCCCTTTATACCCCTCATTAACCTTTTATATGCCGCCCAGAAGCGCTACCGTTAGCGGCATTGAACATAGAGGCAAATCTGCCTCACGAAAGTCCAAAAAGCTGGATTTTTTGGCCCGTTTCCAGGACAATTTCGACGAAAACGATGATTTGCTTATGGAAGACGACCAGGATATCCCTACAATGCGTCTCAGCTTGCCCGTAGGGGTAAAGAGGCCACAGAAGGCGCCCAATATGTATCAGGTAGATGACATTGACTCTGGAGTACATACTTTGACCCTTAAGGATGGATTATCGACCTTAAAAGCCGGTACCAATGATCGCAGTCAAGATCAGTACACTTTACAAGCCAAACAGTTCAGAACTGCTACCCCAACACTCAAACCAGATCACAGACGAGAATTTGAAGAGGACTTTTTGTCTGGTATTGAAGATCTTTCACCGGGGACGTTTTCAGCGTCATCTCCAAAGTTAACTAGACGAAAATCCCTTTCAAGCTATAGCGAGAATGTTACTGAGACTGATGATACAGAGGTGTCAGAATTTGCAGACGCTGAGCTCGAAGATGTTGACAATATTTTTGGATTCGAAGAAAGCGGTGTTTATAGTAGTGGAGGAGGAGGCATGATAAGCAAAAATAGCAAAGCCAAATCATTACTCCAACTTAAGCAGCAAGAATTGCAACTCAAAGCAGAGAAGGAGGAACAAGAGCTTCTTGAACATGCACAACGTCAAGGAGGAATGGATTACTTTGATGATCAACGTATTAATACTTTAAAACTTAAAGATTTCCACGCCAATAGCTCACCTACGGATCTTGAAGCCGATGCTTTGGAAAATGAACGAACTATTAATTATGAGTATACTCGAGACGATTTTGATGATTTTGAAGATGGATTTGAGTTAAATTCTCCCATGAAATTGACCTCAAAGTTGATTCCAAAGAAGTCTATGCCACAATTTAGAGAAACCCCGGTTCCCAAACGTAATCAAATGAAGAAGTACCATCTGTTAATGGACGTACATCTGAAACTTCAAGATAATGAAATGAGTTCTTCAGGACATCCCTTTTTCAATGATAGGAATAACAAATTGATTCGAAAGTTGAATAGGATTCCATCGTTTTACAAGAAACCAGATCAAAATTTTAATCAAGAAGAAGAAGAAGAAGATCTTGACTTTCTAGATGATCTTGATGAAGAGAATGAAATGCAAATAAGGGCAATGGATATGGAAATGGAGGAGAAAAAGCGCCAATTACTCAACAAATATGTGGAAATCACTAATCATCAATTACAAAATAAGAAACGGCAAAATCGTAAAACCCCAAAATCGTCCCAATCCCAAAAACTAGGTCTTGTTCGATGTTTAAACGAAAATGGCAATGGATTACCTAACGGGATGGTTGAAGGTAATGCAAACATGAAATACAACCCTCAAAAACAGCGATGGGAGGGGAATTACATTGATTTATATAAGTTCAATTCTATCAAGTCGCTCAGAACAAGCAGGCCTCGACTCATTACTAAAGAGGACTATACTGGGGACAAAGATAAACTCTGGCTGCTGGTCCGGCTGATAAAAGAAGTACCCCAGGAACTGGAACTGGGCCTGGAGAAAATTGTAGGTAACATGAAGTATGATGCTCTGGCAATGAAATGGGTCAATATAGAACGTGACGATATGGAAGATGATATTTTTGCATCGGTTCCAGATTTGGCTACTACAAAGTTGAAGCCAACCATAAATACAAATCAGAAAATGAAAGTGAAGCTGAAACTGACTCTGACTCTGAAACCGAAAAAAGTGAAAAGTCAAGCTTATCTTTTGAGTCCTAAGAATAAACAGATTTCCACCTTGATCAAAAACCTGCCCATGCCGAGAAAATTGAGTACATTACACCGTGGAGTAAGTGGGTTGTCAGCTTTTACTCAGGCTACAGAGACCACTTCATCCGGATCATCTGAGTCTTCTTTGGGTGAAGAAACTGAAGTTCAACATGAACTCTTGGCAGAATTGACCTTGGACGATAAATTGCTTGAACGCTTCCAAAAGGAGGAGGTCAGATACGTTAGGAAAACCAAACATTGGTTCCATGAGAATGAAAGATATAATGTACGAAATGTGGATCCAGCGACTTACAGCAAGGATTATTATTGGGAGATCCGCAAGATGGTGACAGAAGATGAGAATTAAGCAGCCAGAGACAAAGGGATGAAGTTGGATGGAACACCAATAGATTGTAGTTTTAGAAAGAGGGGCGGGGGTCCCCAGGGTTCCCCATAGCATAATAGTAGTGTAACATATTAATGAACGAGAGTGATTTATTGTTGTAATGGTTGATGGGTTGTTTGTATCAATAGCATTAATTTTGGCAAGTATGCTGCTAGACAAACATAGGATAATTTAGTTTACAAAAAATCAAGGGTCACCAAACCATCGATCGCTTAAACATCTAGCTATCCTAATTCTTTTTATCACACTATCCTTATTCCTTCTACCAAGCTTCCTTATTTGTTCTACATCAAGCGCTTAACCGTAGCTAAACCTTTCGAACTAAATATATAGCATATATTTATCATTTATATATAACCGATGTTGAAATCCCAATTAAAACAACTTTTAACCTCCCCAACTTGCCTAATGCAAGAAATATAAAAAACGTAAACTCATCATCATAAAAAAGTTTAAGCAATTACATTAATGTTGAATAAATGTAATATCTGATAGATAACAGCATCAACAAAAAGAATTGAATAATGCGTTAAGTATCTTTGTGAACTATTGATAGTCCACTTAGTACTTGGAACGGAAGTGCTTGGCAGCCTCAACCATATTAGTCAAGGACTCTTTGACTTCTGGCCAGCCTCTGGTCTTCAAACCACAGTCTGGGTTAACCCAGAACTTGTTGGCTGGGTAAACCTTCAAGATTTCCTCAATTCTGGTGACAAACTCTTCCTTAGATGGAATTCTTGGGGAGTGAATGTCGAACAATCCCAAACCAATGTGGTTAGGGTAGTTGGAGAACTCTTGAATGTAGTTTGGATCGTCCTTCTTGGAGAATTCGATGGAAACAACATCAGCATCCAAAGCCTTAATGTGGTTTGGATCCAAGTCAGAGTAACAGAAGTGAGAGTGGATTTGAGTGGAGTTTTCGACACCAGAAGTGGCAACTCTGAAAGATTGAGCAGCCCAGTTCAAGTAGTCAGATCTTTCCTTACCAGCTCTCAATGGCAAACCTTCTCTGATGGCTGGCTCGTCAACTTGAATGACGGTAATACCAGCCTTCTCCAAGTCATTGACTTCGTCTCTCAAGGCCAAACCCAATTGGAGGGCTTGAACTCTTTGGGAAACATCGTCTCTTGGGAAAGACCATCTCAAACAAGTGACTGGACCGGTCAACATACCCTTCATTGGCTTAGAAGTGATAGATTGAGCGTAGACAGACTCCTTGACGGTCATGGCACTTGGTCTGGAAACGTCACCAACAACAATAGGTGGTCTAACGTATCTGGAACCGTAAGATTGGACCCAACCGTTGGTGGTGAAGGCGAAACCCTTCAATTGTTCACCAAAGTATTGAACCATATCGTTTCTTTCTGGTTCACCGTGAACCAAGACATCGAGACCGATTTCTTCTTGGAATCTGACCACGGTTTCAATTTCCTTGTTGATAAAGGCTTCGTAGTCTTCAGCAGAAAGTTCACCCTTGGCGAACTTGTTTCTGTTGATTCTGATGTCCTTGGTTTGTGGGAAAGAACCAATGGTGGTGGTTGGGAACAATGGCAAGTTGTACTTGGCCTGTTGTTCGGGCAATCTCTTCTCGAAAGAGGTCTTTCTGGTGGAAAGAGATTCGTTGATAGTGGTCAATCTTTCTTGAACAGATGGATCGTTGGTGATTGGAGATTCTTGTCTAGACTTGATGGAAGCAGCATTGGCTTCCAAAGCCTTGGCAACATCATCACCAGAAACGTTCTTGGCGATGACAACAACTTCGTCAAGCTTCTGAGTAGCAAAGGAGAACCAGTCCTTGATGGTAGCGTCGAGCTTCTTCTCGTTGTTCAAGTCAACTGGGGTGTGCAACAAGGAAGAGGAAGTGGCAACAACAACTCTGTCCTTACCGAGCTTGGCAATAGCCTTCTCAACAAAGGTAGAAGCCTTGGCCAAGTCGGTCTTCCAGATGTTTCTACCGTCAACGATACCGACAGAAAGAGATTGCTTGTCAGACAAGATCTCAACAACATCGTCGAATTGTTCTGGAACACGAACAAAGTCGAAGTGGAATCCAGAGACTGGTAAACCCTTGATGGCAGCCAAGTTTGGTCTAACATCACCGAAGTAGGTGGTCAAAACCAATTCTGGGAGAGCAGAGTTGGCAGCCAACTTGGTGTAAGTTGGTTGGAACTTGGATTGGATCTCTTCTGGCAAGTCCAAGACCAAGATTGGTTCATCAATTTGAACTTCGGTGGCACCAGCTTCCTTCAACTTAGCCAACAATTCCTCGTAGACAGGCAAGATCTTGTCCAAAAGGGAAATTGGCAGCAAGTCCAAAGAGTCCTTGTCAGCCTTACCGAGGTACAAGTAAGAGATAGGACCTAAAATAACTGGTCTAGTCTCAATACCAAGAGCCTTAGCTTCTAAGTACTCATTGACTGGCTTCAAACCGGCTTCAGTGTTCAACTTGAATTCAGTGGAGTGAGAGAAAGTTGGTCTGACATAATGGTAGTTAGAGTCAAACCATTTGACCATCTCCAAAGCAGTAACATCGACAGCTGGAGTAGTTTCAGTGGCCTTTCTTTGCAAACCACGTCCCATGGCGAACAACACGTCAATTGGGGCCAAGTTGAACTTGGTGTAACGGTCTGGGATAACGTTGAAAAGCAAAGAGAGATCCAAGACTTGATCGTAGTAAGAGAAATCGTTAGATGGGATCACATCGACACCAGCTTCCTTTTGAAGCTTCCAGTTGTGTTCACGGATAGACTTACCTTGGGCAAGTAAAGTGTCGACATCGACCTTACCTTGCCAGTAGGCTTCGGTGGTCTTCTTCAATTCTCTTTGTGCACCAATACGGGGGAAACCCAAGATAGATGAGGCAACCATTGTGTCTGATATAATGTTGTTGATTGGGTTTAAACTTTAATTCCTAAAGAGAAAACTTTTCAAATCGGTTGGGAAATCTTTTTTCACCGGATGATGGACGATATTTATGCTTGAAAAATTATCGGCGGTGATGATTGAAAAAAAATTAAAAATTTCGCTCGAGAATCTTCGATTCGCTATACGAGGAGCGGTACGAGGAGGGTGAAAGGGTTTATTAGTACGATTTAGGGGGTAAAATTGGGGGCATTCAATAGCTATTAGTGATACTTATGTAATGATGGAGTTATATCAGGTCAATTGGGTCCGGGGCGATCAATAACTGCCACTTTTGAATATGGCTTGTGCCACAGCACGTGAAAGGACACACACGTGCATTGACTCTGCCGCCGCCAATTTGCGGCCACGACCACGCCCGCAACCGGCGCACGTGATGCGCCGCTCATCGCATCATTCAGCGTTGAGTCAATCAGGTGTAGGATGCATTCAATGGGTGAATGGGAGGAAGAAGCAAACTGCGAACGAATAATGATTGAAAACGAACACTTAAAGATGAACACTTAAAGATGAACGATTGAAGATGAATAATGGAAGATGAACATTGAACTCGTAATTGTAACCTCTTTATAATGACGATATATTCAGATGATTTGTTATTGTAGGATCCAAATTTGAATTCGAATTGTTACCGTGCCGCTTTACTTTAATTGTTCATTTCTATATTGATTTATTACGCTAATTCATTTCACAGAGATAAATGTATATTTACTGTTGTCATCTGAATCAGGATTATGGGTTCCCTAAAATACATGTTTTAAAAATGTTACGTACGTACTAAATATATCGTATAGTTTATCTGGTACAGATAGTTTAATTATATTTTGGATTGTGTTGACTATACAGTTTGTAGATTATGTTGTCTATATGGTTGATTAAATAAACTCCATCAATTTCATTACTGTATCGATTACATGGAATTAGGGCAGAGTGAAGTTCTTGTAAATAACATGTGAGAGTGAATAGAAATTTGTCCTCTCGTTGGACAAATACGAATGTGGCTTATATAGTTCATCTGTTTTCAATATCTGTCGTATTTTACTGACTGACAGATACCTAGATCTACATTGAAACTAGACACGATTACTTTTCTATTGCCTCTTTCAATTCGTTCTTGTAGATGTTTCTTTCAAACATATCCATCAATCTCTAAAAGCATCATATTCATTCATAGCTACGATTACACCCCTTTTAATATATCAAATCTACACATTCCAATTAATCATTACATCTTATTGGCGCTATCTTACGCAATGTCCATGCTAATTTACATTTCTGAAATCGCTAAGCATCAGCTCGTCCGTCATAATGCCTGTCTCGTCTCTGGGTGATCAAATTTTTTTAACTTTTCTTCTGTCCCCCATTCTTCTCCTACTTTATTCTGGCTTCAACATCAGGTCACCATGCTTCTTACGATTTTCCACAAGTTTCTGGATGTTTGCATTGGATTCCAACAAACCGTAACGTCTAAATTGTTTAAGCAAAGTAGGCATTTCAGAGGTCTCTCGTGATTCACAATAACGTTCGAAATACTCTCCGATATTGACATAATAATCATAAGACAATTGAAGTTTTTCATTTTCTTCACTAATTAATTGTTTGAAACTAACATTGGTACCAAGAGGAGTGTTAAAACCTTCTCCTGGACCTAAAAATACTCCCAAATGCTTCAATTTTTCGAAAAGACCGGCCTTATGGGCAGGGACTAAACCGCCATGTTGCTTGATCTTGTACTCTCTGTAAAATTCCTTATATTCATCTGGGCCTGCTCTTCTGGAACCGGTCCATCCTAAAGCCAAGAGTTCATCCTTGGTGATATCTCCCACGGGTTTGACCTTCTTAGAAATCAAAGGGATGTTGAAAGAAATAGGGTTGAAAAGTCCGGTCCACAAGATCAAGAACAAGACTATAATCTTAACGATGTGAATAACAAAGAAGATAATTTGAGTGGTAACACTAACGGGTTCAAGAATATCATCAATCAACTTTTGCGAGAGTAAACCGTAACCAAAAGAATCCAAAACTTTAGCCATAAGAATACTGACGTGATTAGTAAGACAATTTCCTGGGGTAGGCAGAATGAAGTCAGGCAAATCAGTGTAAAGCCATACAATCAACCCAGTAATTACCAGATAGAAGAAAAAATCATTCAATTCCCAATCAGGAACAATTAATTGTCCAGGCCACATTTGTTCAGCGACTTTGTCAGACAATTTGACCTTTTTCACGTTCTTTTCAGCCTCATAATCAAAAAGAAGCAGTCCATCTTCATTAAGATATCCAGGAGAAATTGATACAAGGTATCCCTTAGGGATTTGGTTGTAAAAAATGTTAGGTTTCAAAGCAATTGGCAAAGAAGTGAAGATCTTGTTGAGGTCCTTGAAAGTGGTGGAAGTTTTCACTTGGAAGCAGTAATCCTTCTCATAATCACGGTTGAATCTCAAGTATACCTCAATGAATGATTCTTCAGTGTCTTCGACACTTTCCAAGATCTTTTCGTCCGAAAGTGACATGGTTCTTGAAGCAGTTGAGGGCAAATTTGGCTGAGGGGCGTGGGAATTTTCCACGACAAGCTGCTGGTTGGTCGTGTGCGACCGATTCCGAAATTTGCTGCGGAGGTGATTTGGGTCACGTGTGTTATTGGGTGGGGAATATGGGGTGGGTGTGTGGGTGTTAGAATGCATGATCATGGAGAAATCTCTTGGACGCTTCGGAGTGCCGGTCACCGGTGGAGGCTACAACAGTGGTGGAGTCTTTAATGGGACTGTTTTGGAGGAAAGATATGGATGGAGAGCATTATTTTATATGACGGTTAAATTTGGTATGGGTCTGCTGTATAATATTGTGATCTGCTCTAATGTATTGTGATTTGCTATATTATATTATGATCTATTGTAACGAAAAAAATCATCTGTTCTGCTATAAAAAATGTGCTATAAAAAATGATATGCTATCAAAATTGTGTGCCTGTTCTGCTATAAAAATTGTATGTCTGTTCTGCTACGTTAATCATTTCTGCTCGCCTTTCCCTGTTTCTGTTTTCACACGCATCTATTTCTGTTTCTGTTTCCCGTTCTGAGCCCCCCGAGTATCAAAACCTCTTCGTATATTAATAATGTTTTGACTCTCCATTGAGTTATTTCCGATGCTGTTTTTGCTACCACTATTTCTGATTCAGTTGTACATCAACTTTTTTTTTTCTATTTCTTTCGATTTGTATCATTCTGCCAATTTTTTACCATTTTTTCACTTTTCCTCTACCATATTGACTAAAAGTCACCTACTCATGTTCAATATCTCTGCTTCATCTGATTATATCCTCTATGATCTCTATCCCCTACATCCTATAAACCGCGGAGAGATTATCTCTTCCCGACTCGTTTATCGCTCTCTTCTTTCCACCCCTTCCCTCTACCATCACTTTTGCACTTACCTCTTATTTCCGTGATATTCCACCTCCGGTTCCTGTTTCCCTTCTCCATCATAATCATAAACATAACCCAAAACATGCAGATGGTCGAATTGCTGCCAAAGCTTTCAAATCCTTTACATTTCTATATTTAGCCAGTTCTATTTGTATAACCCCATGGCTCTTCTTGTTCTTCCCCACAAGCCAGTTCAGAAAAATGTTTATGGTGTGATTTAGCTCGCATCGGGACCAGAAAACTTCAAAAGCGTAGTCCAAAGTAAGCGAAAAACTACCTTACGCCATGGCCCTCTGGACTCTGAATTGAATCTGTCTACATTTTAATAACTATGACTAGATCGTCAATTTCTCTCGTAGGTCGTAATTATCAATTCGACATCTTGTTTTAAGTTAAATGACCACTGATTAAGGTTTGACAGATGCTAACCACTTGCAGGAAGCGGGGCGGTGCTGTCAAAATTATTGATTCAAACGGCTCGAACAAAGTAAAATGAATCCTTGGTTGGAAGCAAAAAATAACTCCTTCTTTCTCCTTGCGTACAAGATCGGATTCACTTCGTCACCTCAGGTATAGTCCTACACTTGCAGTTAGCCACCTTATTTCGCGTGGTTATTATTGCGGAATTCAAAGCCCCCATAGGAGCGCGACTGTCGCAGCTATGGGGCAGCCATGAAGCAGCCAACAAAGCGCGCCGGAAGTTGAAGGTAGAGAGACGAAGACTGAAGGCTGAACAAAATGAGTTCGGGAGGTAACAGGAGGAAAAGAATCGAAAAAGCAGATATATACAGATAAATAAAGAATCGCTGCAAAGGTGATAAAGTTGATAGTAGAATTAAAATCTCGCTCGCTAAATTCGGCTAAGATGATTTAGATAGCGCAGTGGTCGGAGTAATAGGCAAAAGAGCAGGTGAAGGTTTGAAGCTTAAGTTGTTTAAAATAAAAGTCACAGCAGTAGAAGACGAATGCAAAATTACCAGCAACTAACAATAAGATACGAGGAAAAAGGTCAAGTAGGAAAAATAACTCAAGTTAGGAGGTTAAAGCTGTCAAAATAGCTTGACGGGGCAGAGGCTACAAACAATTTGCATTGACATATGACGGCAGAGTTCGAAACAAATAAGCGTGCGTATATGCCAAAATCCTGATATCACGGTCCTGAGGTCTAAACAAATGCGAGCAGATTCTGGAACGGCCCGATACCAAACAGAGACCCGAATAGCAAGAAAGTAAAAGGAAGGAAAACATTGACTGAGATAATATCTGCGTTGGAAAAAAAAAACTGGTCACAAGTGGTGGATCTAGTCTAAGTGAAACTTTTGACAGAACCAGACCAGTCAAATCTGAAATTGACATCTGCAAAAATCAGCCCTCAGAGATAAAATATAGCTCAGCAGGTTAAGAGATCCTGCAAAAGAAGATGACATGAAGACGAAATGCCAAGACAAATAAATCTGCTTCAACTTTCAACCTTCTACTAAGGTTTATTTGTCCCAGTTCCACCATCGGTTAAACATTCGTGCCCGTGCCGCTACTTAGCTCTACTAACTTACGTGTACCATGACAGATTCTATTTATATCTTACCGGATTAGGGCAAAATAAATAACGAATTTGTCTGCGCCCTGTTATCGGCGGTATTCTCCAACACGAGGTGCATGGTGCAGCAAAAATTTTTCTCCATCAGTTTGAGTTGGGGCAAACCTTTTCGCCTATAGGGGCCCGCCAATACGGGTACGAGAGGCTTAACCGGGTAACCCGATGAATTTTTACGCCCTGGTGATCATTTTGTTCACCCTGTGGGCTAAATTTCAATCCTACTTGCATAGATAATTATTGTGTCTACATATATATATACGATTCCAGTTCCCCGTGCATTGGATTTTGATTTCTTACCCTTGAAAATTTAGCACTACTGGAGACTTTTCATTCACTCCAAACGTTTCAGTGACGCTATTTTTTTGACATCTAGAGCCCTCCGTTGACAGATTTCTTGTCCTCCTAACGCCCCGGGTCCCAATCCTTACCTCCCGTTTGCCACTGGCTCATACTCCCATTGGTTTGTTTTGATCCATTTACATTTTTCTTTGCAAATAAACATTGGCATCGTAAAATAAAAATATCGAAAAAGAATGTTGTTTAACAATCTCTTCACTGCTGCCGCCGCTATCGCTTCCTTGGCAACCGTCGCCAGGGCCGCAGACTTACCAGAGATCGAAATCATTGGCAACAAGTTTTTTTACTCTAATAACGGTTCCCAATTCCTCATTAAGGGTGTTGCTTACCAACAAAATACTGAAAACTCCACCTCTTCCACTTTTGTCGACCCCTTGGCCGATGGTGCTGCTTGTACTAGAGACATTCCATATTTGCGTCAATTGCAAACCAATGTGATCCGTGTCTATGCTCTTAACACTTCCTTGGACCACACTGAATGTATGGATTTGTTGCAAGAAGCAGGAATCTACGTTATTGCTGACTTGTCTGAACCTGACTTGTCCATCAATAGAGACGACCCAACCTGGACTTTAGAGCTCTACGAAAGATACACTTCGGTAGTTGATCTTTTCCACAACTACACTAACATTTTGGGTTTCTTCGCCGGTAACGAGGTCACCAACGAAGTTTCCAACACCGATGCTTCTGCTTACGTCAAGGCTGCTGTTAGAGACACCAAGGCTTACATTAAGGCTCAAGGCTACCGTAGCATCCCAGTTGGTTACTCCGCCAATGATGACACTGACATTAGAGTTGATCTTGCTGACTACTTTGCCTGTGGTGATGACGATGTCAGAGCTGATTTCTTTGGTATTAACATGTACGAATGGTGTGGTTCTTCTTCTTACACTACTTCTGGCTACTCTACCATCACTGATGCTTACAAGAACTTGGGAATTCCTCTTTTCTTCTCTGAGTACGGTTGTAACAAGGTTCTGCCAAGAAAGTTCCAGGAAGTTGGTACCATTTACGGTAGCAACATGCTTGATGTCTGGTCGGGAGGTATTGTTTACATGTACTTCCAAGAAGAAAATGATTACGGGTTGGTTTCCGTCTCTGGGAACTCTGTTTCCACTTTAAGTGACTTTAACAACTTGAAGACTCAATTGGCCTCCATCTCTCCTTCTTTGGCCAGTGCTGCCCAAGCTTCCAGTAGTTCTGTTTCTGCTACCTCATGTCCTACCGTTGGTTCTGATTGGGCTGCTTCTACCGAGTTACCACCATCGCCAAACTCCGAGGTTTGTGAATGTATGCAAAAGTCTTTGTCTTGTGTGGTTAGCGATGACGTCAGCTCTTCTGATTACGCTGATTTGTTTGCTTACGTCTGTGGTTTGATCTCTTGTGAATCTATCAATGGTAACGGTACCACCGGTGATTACGGTGCTTACTCTCCATGTAGTGATAAGCAGAGAATGGATTTCGTTTTGAACTTGTACTACGAAGAAAATGGATCATCATCTTCCGCTTGTGACTTCTCTGGATCTGCTTCCACCCAGTCTGCTGCCACTGCTTCTTCATGTACCGCTTACTTGCTGTCTGCTGGTTCTTCTGGTTTAGGAACTGTGAAGGCTTCTGCCACTGCTACCGCCACTGCTACTGGCTCTTCTGGTTCCTCTGGTTCTAGTTCTTCTGGCTCTCTGTCCTCTGCCACTTCTTCTTCGAAGAAGTCTGAGGGTGTTGCAGTTGGTGTTTCTGGTGGTGCCAAGGGCTTGATGGTTATGTTGTCCATGGCTGTCGGTGCTGTATTCATTGCCATGTAATAAATATGTATAGATATTGGAATCTGTAGATCAGGAGATAGTAGGGAAGAAAGAGCAGTAGATTAAAAGTAATTAAACTAGAGTGCAGAGTACATGTCTATATAATAAGAAGTAGATATTGATAAAAGGGGTGTCAAGACATCTTACTAAAAGTTTAAAAAGGACAATTAATAGAGAACTAAATAGATGGATAGAGGAACCGGTAGAGACAATTTGGAAAGCAATTGATACATATTATACAAATCTTACACATGTTACACATTTTATACATAATATACACATTTCACATGTTTCACGTGTCAACGATATCACACATATTTTACATAATTGTGAGCACATCAAGTTTCTAAGCACATTAAGTACATTGCAAACACATTTGGTAAATCAAGTACATCAAGTACATCAAGTATATTAAGTGCACTATAAGCACATTCAGAAGTATATTTTTTAGCACTTTAACTACACTATAAGTACAAGTTCAAGTACATTAAATTCATTTTAACTACTTTATCAGTACTTTTATAAGTACATTAAGTCCATATTAAGTACATTTAACAATACATTTAGAATAACATTAAGTACCTTATAAGTATCTTACAGTACATTACAACTACATTTATATATACACACATAAACAAGTCTAGGTAGAGCAATAAACATCCAGATCCAGATACCGACCTCACTGCAAGCTCATTGGTATTCTTTTCTTCCTCCACCGCCTCACCCATCACTTCCTGTTCCTAAATCTCGCTTTCCTCTAACAATCACTCACTATATATCTATATCTCCCACTTCGTCAATCAAATTCTTCCAGCTCCAGATGTCTTCCAACCAACAAATCGCCCAATTCACCTCCGTCACGGGTGCTCTGGCTCTGAAAGCTCAGGAGTACCTTGACAGATACGGTGGTGACCTAGCTGCAGCAATTGAGGCCTATTCTGCTGCTCCTCGTCTGGTCCCATCCAGATCGCAATCGTATGTACTTACAAAATGGTGGCGGGCGTCACCCCCAGCTTCGAAGCCGAAGCACTTCAGAGCCCGATTTTGGGACTCAAATGGTATTTCCGTACCCCAATCACTCCTTCCCATACTAACTTAGACGTGGTATTCGTACTTTAGGAGACCTCAATAACGATGATGACGATGAAAACACTAGCAACAACTTTTTCACTGGCGGGGAAAAATCGGCCCTTCAAGTCGAAGACCCTAACGGACCAGATTCAAGAAGAGAAAAGTCCTTGGTAGAACAAATATTCGAAAAGGCTCGTCAACAGATGGGTCAGGCTGATGATCGACTCTCTGCTAATGCTGAAGAGCCTGAACAATCTTCTGAACCTTCGTTTGTGGGAACCGGTTTCAAATTAGGTGATGGGTCATCAGCCTCAGAACAGATCGAAGACAACAATGACCACGGATCCAGACATCCAGCCAAAGTTACTAGAGTGATCACTTTCTGGCGTCAGGGCTTCACAGTTGCAGATGGTCCCTTACATCGCTACGATGATCCAGAAAACGCTGGCGTGCTCGAGGAGTTGAACCGTGGCAGAGTGCCAATGGCGTTATTGGACGTCGAATATGGTCAGGATGTGGATGTCAGCGTGTATCGAAAGACTGATGAAGACTATCAGCCACCTAAACGTAAGATCCAGGGATTTCATGGGCTGGGGCAGCGTTTGGGCTCGCCAGTTCCAGGAGATGGTAATACTCTGGCTCCTCTGACCACTGCTGAAACATCAGCTACCGTTTCTGGCATTACAGAGGCTCCCAAGCCCAGTTCGGAGGGTGAGGGTGATGCCAAGGTCCAGATCCGCTTCGCCAACGGTACGAAAGTGGCCCATCGTTTCAATTCCTCTGATCTGGTTGCTTCAGTATACCAATTTGTTGCCAGCCATCCAAATACCGAAAGCACTAGAGAATTTATACTCACCCACTCTTTCCCGGTGAAGCCTATTGAGAACTCAGAAGAAGTGACTGTAGCTGAGGCCAAGTTGAAGAACGCAGTCATTATTCAGAGGTGGAAATAACGAAATACATAACACAAGATTAGACATTAGGTGTAGAAGTGGTGAAAAGATGATGAGCTGTAGAGCTCTATGAGCTATTAGATGTACGATTTAAAGATCTGTATTAGCCATGTAGACATCAAGAACACACAAAATGTAACGAGTAGCGGATGTTTAGAATTGGGATGTTTGAATCCTTGACAGTATATTCTTGACGGCATATTTCTGACGTATGAACCATATACTGAATACTCTACTAGAAACGCTGAGATACTTTCACGACCCATCACATCAGCAAAATCATTCTGTATATCTCTATATAGGCAATCATCAATACTTACCACCCTTCCCGAACTGATGAGGAATTTATAAAAAAGGTAATCATAAGAGAATACGTGCCTTCAATGTGCTCCACTTCACTCTTTCTCTTCTTACATTTCTACCTCCCTTTTCCTCCTTCGTCCACTTCCCTCTTCCTACATTTCTCCACATTTCCATCGCGAACCTCATCGCGATTCGCAGCGCCGATTTTTCACCGTAAACCAAATGATGATCCATAGAGTCGGGCCGCTGGCGGCATCCATACCGCGGCTAAGATGGTGTGGGTGTATGAAACAGTTTAGATGCTATGCTGGATCGAGGCTGACTATACGAGATCTGCTTAAAGATGACCTTGCCGCTCATTTTGCCCGTATTCCTCCAATAGTGGACCACTCACATTATCAACCTTTCATCTCCTCGGGACCGCTGGACGGCCACTGGAGTACTAAATGGCCATTTCCCAAATCAAATAAATCCCTTGAGCATCTGTGGCCAACCATATCGGAATATTTAGCTCTGTGCTTCAACAATCCCCCCACAGTTGGCTCTTTTGTAGAGGTTGTAGATCGAATTTCCAACACAGCACAGTTCGGAATTGTAACAGCACAAAGCAGTGCCCTATTCAACGAAAATTATAACAAATTGACTCTCCTTAGGGTTCTGGATGGTAAAACAGTACATGTATCATCACAGGATATCACATTTCACTTGTTCTCCGTACTATCTTCTGAACAATTACTGGCAATTCTAAATTCTAGTACAGGTGAAAACACTAATAGTAAATTGACGTCTACCACCTCCTCCTACACTATTAAAGATGTACTAAGTTTATTTTTAAGGGACTCCTATGCCATTCTAGATAAGATAGAGATCAAAAATTCCCTAGAAATGGCTTATTTACGGACCTCAAGTCAGCATCATGCGGTTCCAGTATCCCTTGAAGACATCGTTGCCTCTTTGACCCTAGATCCTGTGGAAAGCCAATTCTATGAACATAACCATATTAATAGATGTATGATTCTTATGGCAATCCACATTCATTTACTGCAAAACCCTAACAAATGGCTAGTTCTTTCAAACGCCGTGGCCCAAAGAGTTACAAATGTATCACGAAGAGAGGGCTTTTCCAACGCCATAGCCACACCAACCGTGTATGTAGCACAACCTAAAATCAATCGTAGAGCGATAGATCATCTTGAACGACTATCCAAAAATGACATAACTCATTTGAAGCTGGTTTACAACTCATTTAAACGCCAACAGGGCCACGAAACCGATCGCAAAACAACGGACGAACTCCTGATCTGGTTTTCTATTTGGGCCGACCCTTCTCTACAACACTTGATAACGGTTATGAAGCTTTTCGTGGTGTATCCTCATATCAAGATCCAGAATACTTTGGCTCAGATTTTAGCCACAAAAATTACGCCTCGATCGGTGCATCAAATTCTCCAAGATTTACATATCTATGATTCAATTAAATCGTCTGACATCTTGTTATCGGCAAACCTTTTTGGAACTCCTCAATTGAAACAGATTGCAGTGAACTCTTTACGTGATTTAGAGGCTCTGGAGACCCAGAAATCGAGACCACCAACAAAGGATTTATTCAAGCATCTCCGGATTAAACGACCGTCTTTGACTCTCTACGCCCTTTCCGATAGCCTTGCAGTTTCAATGTCCACCAATGGAAAACATAGACTGATCGGAATTCATTTTCCGGACCCAGGAACCAGAATCGGTCCATCGAGCTCCATTATAAATCTTATCAATGATTCTCGTGTTTTGAAAAGCTGGACCCATTTCGTTTCTGACACTAAATACCACCTCTTAAGTGACGATTATATTAACAGCTTTGCCTTTAAATCTCGGACACCCGAGCCTGTGTCAGCCAGTGAACTTGCTAGCGGCCACGATGTGGCTTCACAAGGAGATCCTCTCACTTGCATGTCCATCTGGTTCGACTACAATCAGCACAGCAAGGATCCGTTTGAAGAATTGGGCACTTGCACATCCATTTCGGTGGATGACATTTCACAGGTGCATATCAAGAGAGCTCCAGCGAAAGAAATGGAAAAGGTATTACTGGGTAACCGAAAAAGTTCTGGATTTGCTTTCTTTCGTAAAAAGCCTCTTGAAAATGGTGTCTTGAACGATACGGACGCCCATTCACTTAATTTCATACAGAATGTTTTCAAGACGTACAACCGACTTAGAAACATCCACGAGGCCCTGGAGACTGGGCCAGATGCTTTTACACCTGAATGTTCATCCAATATTGTTGTCAAAGAGGGATCAATTGAAGTCACAGATGACAAAACAGTGGCCTCAAGTGTATTCGTCGCCACTTTGAATGCCTTTGCTCATGATGTTACCCTGGTATACTGCATTGATCGTGGGATTCAAGCCATAAAAAGGGTTCAAACAAAGTTACCTCGACAGATGCCAGAGAGGGCAATGTCGCCCTTTGCAGACCTAGATACGATACAGGACGAAGTTGTTGTGAAGCATGGAAATCTCTTCTTACCAGAATTTCTGGCTAGCTCCTATGGCCAGACCACATTCGCTAAGGATAAGAGTGGCTTCGTGCCCACCACTGCTAAGATCAGTGGAAACAACTTTCTTGCAAGACCTCAGCTTCAATTGGCGCTCCATGAGCCGCTTCTCGAGTCTGTGACGAAAGGGTTTCCTTTGGGTGGAGTCGGCATTATCGATGGGATTTCCAACCTCGAAGACCTCTGGAATCAGCAACAAATTCTAAGTTACTTACACCTGGTACGTAGTGATGGTTTTTGGACAGATTATCTCTCAGAGGTCCGCAAGTATGGGTATTTGGAGCAACACGGCTATAACACAGGAGCTCTGTGGGAAAAAGATGATGAGTTTTATGGCCACTCCATAGCTTTGTCGGTTTTTGACCAGTACTATGATACTATGGCGGCTATTCATAAAAGAGAGTGGGTTTTACGTATGATCGAACAGAGAGGTTTGCAAATGCAACCTTTGCTTACAGTTGTTCTTACAGATCTTGGGTATCCACTTTTGGGACGACAAATGGCAAGAGGCTACTGTAATGAACTCGGAATCGAGATTGAAGTGCTCTTGGCGCCTCTTTCAAATGATACTGTGGGATCTCTTATTGAACGTTGTGAGATTGTATTCGTGGATGTGGCCGGAGGACGATGTGTAGTCATGGAAAAATGAATCAAGATATAAATGGAGAACACATAGGAATAGAAAAGATCATACATATAGATATATATAGAATACATAGACGTGTAAATAGAAGAGGCTCTCATAGCGTTAAAAGTGCTTGTAGAGAAAAATACCGATCAGACATAAAAAGCCAGCTTTGCAACTGAAAATTTTGAAAGGCTGGAAAGCGATTATTTTATCATCAATATCATTTGAAACCACCAGTTCCAGGACCTGAATTATATTGCCATTCTTACTTGGTGACAGATAATGAAGATGTTAAAATCGAAGTACTGCTTTTCAGGCCTGAAATTAATTTTTGCTGATGAGAGACATCAGCTGCATCATATTGGCAGAGAACTCAGCACGAATCTTTCCAAGGCGGCACAAATAAAGATATTTCCAAAAACATATATACCTCTAAGACAGACTCAAGTCAGAAATGCGACGGCTGTTATGGGTACAGATGCTATGAGTGCAGAATTTGCTTTAAATTTGCCCCTTTATGTTTCTTTACCATGCCATGATTCTTTCCAGTAACCCATTAAGTTTTTATCGCAAGAAATTTTCCAAGTGGTCAAATTTTCAGGTTTAGCTGAAACTTCATTCTCTTCAGTAAAGTTTAAACTCCTAAATGGGCATATTCCAGCTCACAAGAACTCTCTGAAAGAACCTACACCTACCCATACCTACTACTACATTGCAATATCTATTTAAACCCCCAAATTCTTTTGCTTATCCTCTCTTTGTTCCCTCCTCCTTTCCCTGCTATTATCATTACCAGCAGCTAATTCTCATTTTCTGCCGGTTTCAATTTTCATCTACTTAAAGTGACTCACAGCACGAAATGTTTGTATGTGTAAGCGCCATCTATGGGCATCTATGGCCCATTTGTGGCCCATTCATAACCCAGGAACTACTACAATACCCCCATTATACAATCTTACTAACAAACAGTCTGAGATTCAACCGTCCTTGGCCCAGTTGAAGGCCATTGTTGCGTCAGAGGCCCTGCAACCACTGCCATCCAACTTGTATCCAATCTATAAATATAGCCCTGGAATCGATGCTGACGTTCATAGAGCTTATCTCAAGGTAGCTCGTTTGAACGATAAATCCCGTGGTCCTTCTTTCATTTTGGAATCGGCTCATAATGGTGATACAGTAGATAGATACACTTTCATTGGGATTAACCCACGTAAAGTGATTCAGACCGGTGACAATGCAGCAAAATTTGCCCCCGAACTCTGTAATGTGGATCCAATCACTGTACTTGAAGCTGAAATGAAGAAGTACAACCAGTACCAGCTCCCAGGTATCCCCAAGCTTAGTGGAGGAGCCGTAGGCTACGTATCTTATGACTGTGTAAAGTACTTTGAACCCAAGACAAAACGTCCCCTTAAAGATGTTTTACAAGTTCCTGAAGCAGTCCTTTTGATGTGTGACTTAATCATTTGTTATGACAGTGAGTACCGTCGTTTCCAGATCATTAACAATATTCAAATTGCCCCAGGGACCTCCGAAGCAGATATTGTTTCCCGTTACGAAACTGCTACTCGTGAAATCAATGATGTCGAATCTCTCTTGACTTCTTCGCCTGCTGATGCCGAGATCGAACCTCTCCAGCCTCCAGTAAAGCGTGATCAGACCTTCACCTCGAACATCGGAGAAGAAGGCTACAAAAAGCATGTTTCCACTTTGAAAACTCATATCATGCGTGGTGACATTATCCAGGCAGTCCCGTCACAAAGAGTGGCCCGGCCTACCTCATTACATCCTTTCAACATCTACCGTCATTTAAAGCAGGTCAACCCCTCTCCTTATCTTTTCTACATCGACTTGGTGGAGTTCCAAATCATTGGAGCCTCGCCAGAATTGTTGGTAAAGAGCGACGCTAAACACAAAATCGTCACCCATCCAATTGCTGGTACGATCCGTCGTGGAAAGACCACCGAGGAAGATGAAAAGAATGCGGAAATTTTACGTTCTTCTCTCAAAGACCGGGCAGAACACGTCATGTTGGTTGATTTGGCACGTAACGACGTCAACCGAGTTTGTACCCCTCAAAGCAATAGTGTGGACAGACTCTTGACCATTGAACGGTTCTCCCATGTGATGCACTTGGTTTCTGAGGTCAGCGGTACCTTAAGATCGGATAAGACCCGTTTTGATGCTTTTAGGAGCATTTTCCCCGCTGGAACTGTCAGTGGTGCCCCTAAGGTTAGAGCCATGGAACTTATTGCCGAGTTAGAAGGAGAGAAGCGTGGTGTTTATGCGGGGGCAGTGGGTAATTGGTCATACGATGGTGCCACTATGGACACTTGTATTGCTTTGAGAACGATGATGTATAAAGATGGTGTTGCTTACTTACAAGCTGGTGGGGGGATTGTGTTTGATAGTGATGAGCAAGAGGAGTATGAGGAGACCATGAATAAGATGCGTGCAAACAATGAGACTATTGTGCAAGCAGAGAAGTTGTGGGCTGAACGCGTTGGTTATGAGTAGACTATGAGTAGAGATGAAAGAATGTAAGTTTGGTGATTGTTTGGATGTATGCTGTAGAATTAAGATGGAATATGGGGTGTAACCACATAGTTGGTAAAATGATTTTTGGAGCCCTTTTCCGATGCTTGCTTAGAGGTATACGTCAGCAGAAAGTTCAAACGGACAGAGAAGTGATTTGATGGAGAATGAACTAAGAAAGGGTTAAAATGTGACAACTTTGAGTTCGAAGAGATGATGATTCTGATCTTCACACAGAAGTATTGTATTTGTTGGTTGTACAAAAAACTGCCATACATTTCAGAGCAAAGAGAAAGTTGGGGCGTAAGCTAGCGTGGAGTAAAGAGGCAAAGATCAAAGTACTAAAGGGAAGGGGTAAATGAAGGATTAAAACATTTGTACTTAGTATAGAGCACTTAGCAAGAGATGAGGATGCAAGATTGTGTTTCTTCACGGGAGAAAGAGATAGGACATTGTGTAGAACGGAACAGAAAGAAAAAGAAAAGCAATTGAGTTGATGAAAGCAGTTGAGAGCAAGGAGCAGAAAATAGCGATCAATTAGACAACGAGGTAAGAAATACAGCAAATACAAGAGGTAGGCGATAACACGAAATGAGATGACTTGAGACGAGTTGAGACGAGTTGAGATGAGATGCGATGGGATGCGATGAGATGAGATGAGATGAGATGCGATGCGATGAGATGAGATAAGACAATGTGGGGTCGCGTGATGCGTTTAGTGCGCCGAGGCTCATATACACCGTATAGATAGTGGACCAGTACTTTCGCCTGTAGGGAGAGGATGAGTTAGAAGTATGGATGATGCATGTCCTTCAATATTAAAAGATAATCTTGCATCATACATTCAGAGCCAAATCTTCTCCAGAGTTACATAAAGATTAACGTGGCCTCTATACTTTCGTGTCCTTACGCCCTTCCTCTGTCTATATAGGGACTCTGTCAGTCTACTGTAGACTCCTCGACGCAGATTGCATCTGCAGGGTTTAAGTCTCGAAGCATGAGGGCTATTGTTGCTTAAAATGTAAGTAGAGAAGCATTACCGATACTTAAATAGAAAACGATTTGTAATTCTGACGTGCAGTCAGGATATAAATACAAATACAATCCAGAGTTATTCTTTTTCTTCTCTCTTTGGTATTCAAATATCACCGCTCTATCCATCCCTCGTATCCATTTCACCTCCTCTTCTTCTTCGTTCTCGTTCTCGTCCTCTTCTGCTTCGCTTTTCCATTCATTCCGCTCTCCCACATTTCTTCGCCAACCCTCCGCCTCCCACTTTCTCCTCGGTGCCGCGTCCAGCACTTCCTGCACCCATTGCCGAAGATCATCACTTCGTCCATCACCATGGAGTCACCAGGAAACACCCCGGCACGAACGCCCACCTCGTGGGATGCCGATGATGACGCTCTCCTCATGCATCTTAAGGACCTGCAAAAGCTAGGCTGGAAAGAAATTGCCAGCAATTTCACCAACAGAACACCAAACGCTTGTCAGTTCCGTTGGCGTCGTCTCAAGCTGGGCAATTTGAAGAACCCCCCAAAACTGGCCATTCAAGCCGCCGCTAGAACTGCTCTTGCTAACTCAACGTCACCAGAGACGACTACTCGAGTTTCTCCTGTGGAAAATTCTACTCCTGCTCCAGCAGCCCACCCGACTACACCCCATCAACCTCCGCCAACAACGCCTTTTGCTGGCGTGTCCCAACTGCTCACGTTTACGGGATATGATAACAGTGTCTCTAACGCATTAGCAGGTCTCAATGCGTTGCTGAACACTCCATCTCTGTTGCTGACCCCACAAAGCTTCACCCCACAGCATGGGGCCTCTCCAAATCCTTATGGAGAACCCTTAGACCCTCCTCCTAACCCTCCCAGAGGCCCTCATACTGGTGGTGGTTATTACGCAGAAATCTCGGTCGACCCTACCATGAACTTGCCCCAGAATCAACCTCATCCTCCTTTGAGGGAGAGGCGTCGTCGTTCGTCAACTCTGCCTGATTCTAGTACTGAAAGTGGTGCTACTGATGGAGAAAACCTGTCTCTGCGTCGGAGTAGTGCCGCTGGGGACCCCAAACCCCCTGCAGCGGCTAATGTTCACATTCCTGTCCATATTCATTCAATGGCAGCTCATCGTCGGGCTCTGACTGTACTTCCAGCCCTTCATAGTAATCTGATTATCCAGATTGCCAAAGATGACCGTACTAGTGTACTGTCCATCACCAGGGCGTCTGTTCTGCTGCTTCCGCTGAAGCTGATGAACATCCCGCATCATCAACTGGGTAATAACGCCCTTGCACACTTGCCAGTGCTTTTTGGAGGTGCTGGAGGGAGTATTTCCGGACCTAGTCCCACTCCTAGTGTTTCTGGTCCACCAGGAATCCATCTGAAGGAAGTGGCTTCACTTCGAAGTAGTAGTGTAGGCCTGACAGCGGTCCCCACGGGGACCCTGGGCTATTTCCTGCGTCTGGGGTCAGTGGTGATCCCTCATAACGGTGAAAAACGGGTAGAATTGGAGCGCAAAACGCCCGAACGACGTAAAGATACGCTGGTGACAACGCCAGCAAAATCTGGTGCTGGTGGAGGGAAAAAGAGCATCTTCAAGATCCCTTGGTCTATGGAGGAGGACGAGTTGCTCATCAATAGACGTAATCGTGAGCTTCTGTTTGCTGAACTTCTGATTTTACTTCCACAGCGTACAGAGGGCGAAATTTGGTCCCGTATAGACCACTTGGAGAGACTTAGTAACGGCCATCGTGAACGGGATACAAAGCGTCGCCAGTCCCTGATAGGACTTGATGATGTCGATGGTTTCTACGATGTTATTGATAGTGATGATGACGACGATGATGATGATGTGTTAATGGATGTAGAAGAGGTGATTCGCCGTAAAAAGCGCCGGGCTAGCTCTGCAGTCAACCCTTTGGCTGTTGACCGCAAGATGAGATAGAGGACTGTTATTGTAGATGTATATAGTCGTATAAACGGCCACCAGCACGGAATGGGTGTAGATAAAACTTTTACTTTTCAAGCTGTGGAAAGGAACAACCTTTCAATTGATCTGAGTACATCAAGACTTCACATCTGATAGAAGCAAAAGCTGTCCTCCTTTGGGAGCTTATATCGTCTTTATTGTCTCCATCTAATCATAAACTTGCACCTTTCGAAGTATTAGTTCCACCTCAATCCCCCACGCCTGTCTCCCTTGTGATTGTTTCTCTATCTCTTGGGTTATCACTGTACAGATTCTAACCCTCTCTTTGAATTTTTACTTCTTTGACCCGTCTTCACTTTCTATTACTACTCTATTACTACTCTATTCAATACAACTTCAATCCTCCGGTAATCTCATCAAGAACAGCCTTCGGTGCTGGTCCCAATCCAAGTACAGTGGCACTTCCAGCTGCTATCTGAGTCCTTCCAGCATCATGAACAACATAAGCATTAACTCCCAAGCTCATTGCTTGGGCGAATAAAATATCCATCGCCTCTTCATCTGGAACCTGGAGGGTAATTTTTGCCTGTCCATTGCCGTACTCCCAACGTTTCACCATATCTGGATTGTACGCTTCAGACTCTGGATTGGTGATTTTCTTGTAGAGGGCCAATGTGGCATGCAGACATTGAGCTGCTGCCTTGCCTTTGCCCATTTTTAAGTCTTGGCGAACCACCAAAGTCATACGGACTTCACCAGCAACCGCGTTGAGAGCTCGTGAATCTATATCAGCTCCTTCATCCTCTGATTCATCTTCTGATCCATATTCAGAGAATCTGTCTGAGATAGGCCATAAGAGTCGGCTAAAAACCGCTCCAGTGGCAAAAGCAGCGGCGATGGTCACCAAATATGTCGTATTCATCGTTAAGCTCATCTCGAGATGACTGAAAAATCCATCATATGTGTATCGCACGTGCAACTATGGAATACGGGAGTCAGGTTCAGTAATTGAAAAGCATCTTTTACGACGTTTCTGAGTTTGGATACTGTGTAAAGTACCATACTACGTTACTGAACCATCGACACCCCTGGATATGGTGATTGCATCATGGCTCATCATTCGATATCTCCGCATTTCCCCACAAAAAGTTGAACCACTACAATTGATATTCAAGCTACAATCAAGAGAGTGACTTGCCTAGTCTCTGAATCACAATTCTACTGATAGCGTCTCGTTGATTATCATGCTAAATCTTTAATATGCTTTGATATATTTTAATATGCTGTAGGTGTATTCTTATGCCAAAACCTTCTTCTTCTTGCGCTTCTTTTTCTCCACCCGTGCTGAATAGTCTCTCCACAGAGCTACTCGCTGATCTCGCTCATCCTCCCACTTGGAGTCCTGTCGACGTTTCTGTTCACGCTGTTTCTGTTGTTCTGAGATCTCTTTTGCACGATTTTCTTCTTGTCTCCGTTCGTATGCCTTCTCTACCTGTTCGATTCGTGCTTCTTCCTCAAGCACCTTGCCAACCCTAACAGCCAAATCAGAGCCCAGCACACCCATCAGGGTTACATCTCTATATATCGCCACCAATCGCTCTCTTTCCGCACTCAAATCATCTTCTGTACTTGTAAGCACCCTTTCTGCTCGACGAAGCTTATCAAAAGCCAGTGACGCCCCCTCGTGTTGCGTCTTATCTGGATGCACAAGAAGTGTCTTTCGCCGAAACGTACGTTTCGCTTGTGCCGCTATATCGTCACTATCCCAGGCAACTTCTAAAGCTGCAAAATGATCATGCTCATGAGTGGCGAGAATTCTCTCGATCTCGATAGCCCTGCCATGCTCCGAAGCAACACTATGAAGAACACTGTCCACAGGGTCCATGGTCTTGTTGATAGGTTCCTGCACATCATTGTATCCTTCACCACCGACTCGAGATCTCATCGAGTAGATACCTGCACATACCCTTCACCATATAGAAGACTCAACATGACTTGGAAACCAAGATACTTCGATATCGGAGTCAATATTAGTGATCTGGTATTCTCTGGTGGTCTGCGACACCGACATGCCTCTCATGCTGCGCTGGTTCTTTCTCGGGCTCATCTAACTGGTGTAGTGACCCACCTCATTACCTCTCTGACCTTAAGCGATTCAAGGTCTAACCTCGCCTTGGCCGATTCAAAGCTGCTGTTTTGTACTGTGGGTGTTCATCCTTGTCTGGCAGGACAAGAATTCTATACTCGCAAAGATGGTACTCTTTCGGACTCAGAGCCTCACTTCTCAGATGTTCTACACTCCTCCCACATTCAACGATTCAATGACTTAGCCACTACAGCAACTGAAGGTCATAATAGTGGCTTGGTTCGAGCCTTTGGAGAATTAGGTCTCGATTATGATCGTCTTCATTTTCTGTCTAAATCCCAACAAAAATATGTGTTCCGTAAACAGCTCGAATTGTTTTCTCTGCTTGAGTTTGAGCTTCCCTATTTTCTTCATATGAGGGCTGCATGTGACGATTTTATAGAAATTATTTCCCCTTATGTTAAGAAGGGACTTCGAGGTGTAGTACACTCTTTTACTGGCTCTGAGAATGATTTACGTAAACTTTTACTGCTTGGTTTCTATATCTCCGTCAATGGATGCTCTCTTCGCACAGAAGAGAACCTCCAAGTAGCAGCTCAGATCCCAATTGATAAACTCATGATTGAAACTGACGCTCCATATTGTGAATTTAGAAAGAATAGCCCTGCTAGAAAGCTTTATATCACTCCTTACCCCAACAGATTTATCCCTGCTTTCCTGACCACTGTAAAGGAGCAATTGGACGATCTTCTGGTTGCACTTGCAGCCCAAAAACTGCGTCAATCACTTCAAAGACAAAAGGAAAATCACCATCGTCAAACAGGGGGTGAATTACCTGCTAAAACAACTGCTAAAAACTCCATGGCGGTTCATCTGCTTGTCCCTTTTATACTTGCCAAAAGCGGAGATTTGGAGCATTATAAAGAACTTGTCGAATCTTTGGCCGCAAAGTATGCTGCCACGGAGCCTAACTTATTTGCCAAGGATGGAGCTCTTGAGTCTCCACTTCTTCAGGGTCGAAACGAACCACTCTTTGTAGCCCATGTGGCTGAAGTCATGGCTGGTTTACATAATCTACAAACAGATTTAGAGGTGCAAGAATTTGTTGATCAAATCTACAAGAATACTTGTTCTTTCTTTGGTGTGAAGCCAGCAGACCACTAGCATCGTATTAATTTATAGTACATAATATACACTATCTATTACCAAGGCCCTGTAGGGCTCTATTGAGCCTTCTGAGTTTTTCATGCCGCACTGGTGCCAGACCAGCATGGCCATTATGCTCTGGTTTATTATCTTCGTTGTCGTCCTCACCTTCTTCTTCTTCCTCCTCGTCCTCCTCCTCCTCTTCTTCTTGCTCGCTGGAATCGTCTTCAAACGCATCTTCCACTGCATCAATTTCATCCTCCTCGTCTATTTCTATATCTACCTCATCTTCGTCACTATCATCATAATCCTCCTCTTCCTCTTCCTCTTCCTCTTCCTCTTCCTCTTCCTCTTCTTCCTCTTCTTCTTCCTCCTCTTCTTCTTCATTCTGTTCGTCACTGATGACTCGAGACATCTTTTCCATCTGCTCCGTCAACGATGAATGTTCCATTTCAGCCCTTGGAGTCTCCAGAAGTGTCCGACGCTCCGCTTGCTCTCCCGGGTTACAGATTACATATTCTTCATTTTCATTGTCATATCCTTGCCATGATGCCTTGCCGTTTGCATTCAAATAGCACTCGATCTCTTTGTAAGCTTCGTCTTCAAAGCTGTATGGGTTGGCAATGTCGTCTCGAAGAAAATTAACTATATTAGAGATGCTATTAGATGTCAGAGCTGATTCCCCATTAATCGATGGCAGCAAAAGTGGTAACGAGGGTGCCGAATTAATACCACCAGAGAATCCAAAGAGCATGGGCTTCCAAAAAAGCTTCGTTTCGTCAACTGTAACGTACTTTTTAGATTGCCATTTTGCAACGATGGTATTAATAAGAGCAATATTGATTCTGATACCATAGGTGCCAGACTTTGGATCTTTCACCAATGCATTCAATTGTTCTAATCCAACCACAACATCAGATGATGTAAAACCAGTGAGTTTACTTAGATTATCCAACGAGAGGGAAATCAGATTCAGTTTGAGACTTAAGTAATTGCTATACAATCCCTTTAGCTTCAAGGCTATGGTAGTTTTCCAATAATTTCGATAACTTACAAGACCCAAATCACTGAGAGGCTTCTCTGGAGTACCAAACTTAAACTCACGACGACTCAAAAGATAACTAAAATCGATCAAAAAGTTTCCATATCCTTTCCGTTGATAAATAGGAAGAGTAAGAATACAAGATACGTTATAATCCGAATTGTTAAGTTTTTCTTTAGAGAAGTAGCCCACGAAATGATAACGGCCCAGTTGATCAATTTCAGTTAAAATATAAAAGATGAATGGCTCCACATCATAGTAAAGAGTCTTTGAATTAAGGAAAAGTTTAGCCAAGAGACACAAATTTTGACAGTAGTGGATGTTTTTACGCCCATCAACTTCCCATACTGCAACACCTTGAGCTGAATCACGATATATTTCGACCCCGGGTGGGTGTTTGTTGGCGAAATTGCAGTTTTTAAGTTGATGTCTTTCGTAAGCAGTTGGAGAATTCATATATTTTAAACAATACTCACAAATGTACAATAACTTCAGTTGTGAGTACTCTTCTGGATACGGAGCAGTGTACCAAGTACTGATTTCAAATTCCCGGAACCTTATCTTCTCTATAAGCAGTCTAGGGTAATATCCTTGTGAAATGGGTGGAGTCAGGGAGGTAGTTCCGTTGATTTCTGGGGCCACATGGGCTTCTTTTTGTTGCTTTAAAGTCTCTGCCTCCTTCATCATCTGCAGGAACTGTTCCCGGTCACTCTTTGTGGGTTCAGTATGGTTTATCAAGCAATCTGGGAATGCTACCACTCCTTTATAAGGCAAATCGCCAAAGATGCTATGTGTGGGCTGAGAGGTGGCCAGGGTGGTGGCCAGGGAGGACAAATTCTCGCCTGAGGGATTTGATATGAGCCAAGAATCATTATCTGGCCCTGCCAGATTGATCATAGAGTGCCCTGAATGCAATTGATGTGGTGAAGGTGCCATTGATTGGCGTTGATGACGATTCGATGACGTCGATGACGTCAATGACTTTGGCGGCCTTCCTCGACTTCGTGAGGTTTTCAGGACTCCATTGTTCACTATCCGTGTGTTTGACTGTCTTCGATACTTTATGATCACTGTAAAGTGTCTCGAAGATCTGTTGATAGTCACAGAGGGCTTGATACCCCAAGATGCATTGGTTGATTTTGAAGTAGGAGCTTGCAGGATTTGCTGTTTCATGAGAGCTGTAAGTGAGTAATTTTGTACTGCTGAGTCACGGGTACGGCGTATGCGGCGGCCGTCACCCTCCAGCGGTACAGCAGACTCGCTATAGAGGTTGTTATCCGTGATTCGGAGCAGTTCTAGCACGCTCTGGCGCATGTTTGGGTTGGTGAAATCGAATCAGCACCAATCGGGGAATAATAGGAAAAAAACGCGAAAAAGGTGGGCAGAAGGACTGAAGAGGTGAAGGTTAAGATGAAGCTGAAGAGATGAAGAGATGAAGATAAAGAGATGAAGATGAAGGTGAAGACGAGGGTGAAGATAGAGATGGAGATAGATTTATATTGAGATCAACTTGAAATGTTGGGATGATGATGAAATGTACCGAAATTGGTTGTTACAACTTGAATATGTAAGGTTTGGGTTCTAGTTGTATTCATTTGGGGGCTATTTGATTACTGTTACTCTCTCTATGGTCTAATTGGTCGTCTTGGTCTGTTCCTCTTCTTAATCGTTTCTCCTCTCCTTAGTCTGTTCCTCTTTCTGTGGTCTCATTTGGCCCTCTTAGTCTCTTCGGCCTTCCTAGACTCTTTGGCCTACTTAGTCTCTTTTGGCTTCTCTCACTACACTCATTCCTTACCTTGACCTACATTTCTCCTCTAAATCTATGAATAGACTAACTAAAACATACCTCATTACGCACCACTGTCATGCCTGCTGGCAGCTCAAGTCTAAGCGCTGGTTTCGTTATTGGCGCCGTCCGCATTGCTGTCGCTTTCCTTCTCCTTGATCTCTTCTACGTGCCCGATTTCGTCGCCCTCGTCGCCAGCAACGTCCACCTCGACGTCGTCACTCGACATTCCAAAATGAGCCAACAACAGTTGAGCCAGAGAGGTATCAAGATAAATGACCCCGTTTTCATTAGAAATGGCATTACTAGCAAGTAGTTTCTGTAACAGGATGGCTCCATCGGCAAGCCCAGGCGTCTCCCGGGTTGTCTCCTCTTCATCAAGCGAGGCCCCACGTCCGGCTATTGCGTCCCCGCCGCCAAACCTCGACCCGTAGCCTCCTCCTCCTCCAGTACGTGTATCATCCGAATGCTGGCCGATCAGATAATGACCTCCAAACAAGTCCTTATAGATCACGTCGTATTCTGGAGCAAGAGGACCGATTTCACGCGAATCGGGATTCTTTGCAGCCCGTTCGATTTTGGAGATCATTCTTTCGTACCATTGATCGAGAGTTTCACCCTTTGATTCATCCAAAAGTGCTACAATAACGATAGACATGTTATCACAACCAATTCCCAGTCCATCAGAGGTAGGGGCACAACAAAGCTCCATGATTTCTTCACAGATCTTGGTGAGCGGCTTGCGCTCGCTAATTCCACGTCTCACACATTCAACGCACTGTTGTGAAGTAAGACAGTCCCAAATCCCATCACAGGCCAAAACTACAAATTCATCATTTGCAAGATCGGTGTTGTGGACTAAAACGTCAGGGTAACAGGTGACAATCTGTTCTTCTGGAGGAAGATCTGGGTTTCTTTTAAATTCAAAGTCTCCAATACCTCTCAGAAGGGCCAAATTACCGTTGACTCTACCCATATCGACGTATCCACCGGCAGAACAGATACGAGTCTTTTCTCCTTCATTCAGTGGCTTGTGATCATAGGAAAGAGCCTTGGCATAGCCATTTATGGACATTATCGTACGAGAATCACCGGCATTACCGCAAAAGATTGCCTTTGGCGTGATGATTACCGAAGTGGCTGCACATCCAGAGTCATCATCTCTCATTTCGAAATCACGAAGTATAGCCTGGTCACAATTAAGAAAGCCATCTTTCAATGCCTGGACGTAATCTTGGGATTTAAAGGCTGGAGTGTTGGCTACAATGTTATGAAGGTGCTTCCCAGTGAAAATGGCTGCCTTTTCTCCTCCATGACCGTCATAAACCCCGAAAAATCCAACCTTGTTACCAAGGACGGTGGCACCAGGAAGGTCATCGTAATCTAAGATAGTAGCATGGGCATCCTCCATGTTGATACGCCATCCTTGCATACACAGGAGGCCATAGGCCAACCGGGAACCCGATTCGTTCTCCAGGTGCTTCTCTGTGACTGGTTGTGAGAGAATTTGCCCCATGGTGAAGTCTGAAGAGGTAAAATTTTCTTTTTGGGGAGCGAATTTGAGAGGGGAGCGCGAGGCGGGCGGCAAAGTGGGAATGATTAGGTTTTGAGCTGGGCAGGAACGGTGAGGTTACTGAGGGCACAGTGGGGAATAGGATGGGAATAGGATGGGGACAGGATGGATGATAGGATGGATATTAGGAATAGGATAGTTAATAGGATGAAGAAGACAAGAGGAAGGGTTTGCGCTCTCTGATTGTATGCGTGTTTATCTGTTCTGTTACTTATAGTGCCTCCTTGTGGTGATGTTTTAGCAAATACTGTCATTATACCGTCACATTATTGTACCTGACAGTTAGGAGACTGATAGATTGTGTACATATAATTCAGTTTTAATTTGGTACAGCTGCTTATGGTATACCTGCCTCTTCGACAGGCTTACTCTCTTCTACTCTGTCTGACTCTGTGTCACTGGACCGTTTTCTTACAATATTCTAAAAGTATACTCTACAACTACAACAATTACTGTCTTTGCATGGTAAGCTTTCGCTGTCTCTATTGTTGCCGCGACCGCACTTTGTCACAATGGTTCTATTATTTATCTATTCTTTATCTCTTACATCAAGTACTTGCCTTCCTTCGCCTTATAGTGTTCCGTTGTCTTGTTTCTTCCTTATCATATCTCCATTAATCCTCCCCTAATCTTCTTCCCTTTTTCTCTAAAACTGGATTGCCTATATCTGTATTTCATCTCAATCGGGTGGTTTGCCAATTTTTACGTTTTATCTCCTTTCTCTTCCCTGACTCACATTCTGATCCGTATCATGTATGTATTTCTATACCACGAATTCTTTCCGCTCAGCGGGCACAAAGTCTTCACTTCCTCGGAATCGTCTTGTAATACATAGCTATCTGTTCAAGTATCCATTTACCTTTCCTCATCTCTCCCTCTCTATATCTCTCCATCTCTCCATCTTCCACTTTGCCTGCTCAAGGTATTTATCCAATCTAACCAAATGGGTTCCCTCCCACTCCGCCTCCCACTAGCCTCTATAAAAATATTCAAGGCACCGACGCGAAAGAACACGCAACACATCACCGCTTAAAATTTTATATCCACATTTGTCCTCGTCGTTAATCCACTCTGGTTGAAAATCTATTTTGAGAGTTTCACCTTCAAACATCTTCCACTCCCCATATTACAGACCATTTCTCTTTCATTCCTCTCGTCTAATAAAAACCACTCTTATCACTGTTCCACTTCGATTCATGTCCACTCCTTTGCTCCTTTTTGTTTCCCTGCCTCTTAATTGTTCTTCTTAATACCTGGTGAAAAAGAAAAGTGCAACCACTGAAGCGGTCGGTCGCGTTGCCTTATTACACGATCTAACATGTTGCTGCAACTGGGTCGTAATACTGAGCTTCTCGGTGATTTCTTCAGATTCCTTGGCTACGCCATCCCTATCAATTAATCACATATCTGTGGTTTTCTTGCCTTCCTTTCACCATCCACTCTCCCACCAAGCGGCCGAACCGTCCTCGACTTCAACTCCCATGTCATAATTAAGTCCACAAACGGCAATAACTCGTGCATTTCTAATTTTCTATGCGTCTAACAGATGTAATTAATAGCTGCAGAAAAAGAACTAGGGAAATTTTGTAAAGGGGCAAATCAGAGGATTAGCTTCCAAGAACAGAAGAGAGATGAGTCTAAAGAATGGTTCAGTAATTGCAAATTTGGATATTTACACGTGAATAAAAGTGTGAATGATAGACTTAATAAAGGAGTGTAGTTACAATGAAAATAAAGAGACAAATTCGATGTAAAAGATTGTATTAGCCAGGTCATTATCCCCAATCGTCAAATTTACCCTACAATCACTTCTCCACACGTCATTAGCTTTCCACACCAGTTGCTTTTCACACCATTTAATAATCATTCTATTTCATTTTCCACTCAACCCTAATTACAGCGCTACTGAAATGGTCCTGTTCATCATTAGACTTTTACAATCACATATGTTAGATGATTTCCACTGTCACTTCTATTTCTTCTTTATCGGTCTCATCTGTACGATCCTTTCCTCTTCCTACACTACATTTATCATTACATCCTCTGGTATTCCAGACTCTATTTACTGTGCTGACGTTTCGGTTCATAATCATAACACATCATCATTAGCCAATGCTGCTGTCTCTATCATTCATTGTCATTTCGGGCCCCAGATGCCACTGCTGCTCCCGCTATTGTCATATCCGTTGCCCATACTAAGGCTACTGAATTTGGCCTGAACCTCTCCGTATTCCTCCGCTTGCAGCCCCAGAGTTGCAGTCAACGACGTGAAGCTGCCAGTCAATTGTGAATGCTGTCCGAAAGGAGCGAATCGCAGATTGATATCGCCGCTGCCCATAGGGGTGCCTGGCTGCAGAACAGGTTGCCCTGAGGGCCCAAGTTGGATCCCATTCAGGAAAAACGTGTGGTGTTGCGGGGTGGGCAGTTCGGTACCATGTCCGTAGTTATTTGGCGGAGGAGGTGTTGATCTAACATCTACAAAAGAGCGATTGTTACTACGTAAAAGTGCTGCTGCGCTCGATTGTCCCTGGGCAGTCCCAGTTCCACTGGTTGAAGCATTACTACTCAGATGGCCGTGTCCACCACCACCACTACTACCAACACCATTACCACTACCACTACCACCGTTTCCTCCACTGCCTCCACCATTCCCACTTTGGCCATAACCATACCCTCTTCCTGGAGCATTACCCAGAAAGGCAAATTGGGCTTGGATTGGGGTGGTACTTGCAGGGGCCATTGGTCTGGTGGACACAGGAATCGCCAGTTGCAGATGAGAACGTAAAAGTTCGGGAGGAGTTACTGCAGCCAGGTTACTGGAAGCCCCCAGACCCGTGACATGGCTAATGGGAGGTGCAGTTGGATACTGGGAAATATTCATCATCAGCAGCAGATGGCTTGGAGGTTGGGGCAGTACTACTACTCGTGATTGTTGCCCAGGTTTGCGTCTAATAATAATAAGTCCATTATCATACAACTCAAGTAAACCTAAATATGCAACTACCAGGGAAAGAATTTTCCGATGAGTAAGGGCAAGCGACAGCTGGAATGCCAATTCAAATACTAATTTTGACACATCATCTCTATACAACACCAATTGGGTGTACAAGTCCAAAGTTTCCGGGTCGTTAAGATTAAGATCCAGTGGAGGAGCCACAAGAGATTGGGATGGAAAATTCAAGAAAAGGCGTTCAGTTTGAGAAGTGGTACCAGCAACGGAAAGATTTTTGGTGGCGGCAGTAGTAGAAGCAGTCAGAATAAGCAGGGCAAGAGAGGCATTCAGGGCCAGGCGGTGCTGTTCTTCAAGCTGGCCTCGTTTTTCCCGTTTTTCCCGCTCAATTCGTTCCCGTTCTTGTACTGGGAGCATCTTCTTATACTCTACTCTTAATTTCCGGCCACCAATTTCCCGTCCGTTTAATTGGTTTACCACCGCCAGAGTTTCAGAAGTGGAGGTGAAGTTTGCAAAGGCAAGACCACGGAAAACACCGTTATCGAAATGGTAGTTGAATGCATATGGAAGTGGGAGACTAAGCTTGGTCATCACGTCCAAAAGTTGTTCTTTTTTGATGGCGAAGGGGATATTCTTGATGACAATAGCAGTGGGAATAAGCTCGTCATCGTCATCTTCATCATCATGGTCCGGTTCAGGCTCAGTGTCGTGGTCTGCCCGTCTTCTACGAGACCCATGACCGTCATGTTCATCACCGGCCCCGCTAGGACCACCACGGGGCCCGTGTTGACTAGATGCACGATGATGTGATGGGCCGCCATTAGAAGGCAGCATGTTACCGATTCCACCAACACCAGATGATCCGAGAGCAGAGGAGTTGCTCAAAGAGCCACCCATAGATGCACCCATGGAATTACCGGAGCCAGATCCTGGTCCATGACCTAGTCCGTTGAGTCCGCTAAGCCCGTGGGGGGTTCCAGGGACCGGGACCGGAGAATTTGCCGCCGGCAGGCCACCGTGACCCGGATTGGAACGACGATCCTTGTCAGCCTTTGCTCCTAGAGCCTGTTGTTGTTGCTCCACCCAGGGGGCTACATTACCTGCCACTTGGCCCCATTGTTGTAAATTCAGACCCAGGGAGTTGTGAGGTAAAAAAGAGCGAGCCTGATTGATTCGCTGGTTACTAAGCTGTGGGGTAGTGTTCCCATAACTCAGCAGAGCGTATCCAGAGGTCAGCAGAAGCGACAGAAGCAGCGGACGCCGCTCGTGTTGCGTTGGAGTGCTCGAAAGGTTACGCAAGTCCATGCGAGGTCGTAAAGTTTGGGAAGAGGAATTTTGCGTTGGCGGTGATGGAGATTTGGGCGATGCACGAAGGGTGGGAAAATTGTGGGAATGGTGGGATTTGGTAGGAAATGGTCGAAAATGGTGGGAAAAGGTGAGAAATGGTGGGAAATGGTGGCATAGGAAGAAGATGGCAGTAGACAGGATGGCGAATGGCAGTAGAGAAGATGAGGAATTGTAAAGAGATGAAGAATTGTTGAGAGATGAGGAATTGTAGAGAGATGGGGAATGGCGGTAAAGAGGTGAGACAATTGAACTGTCGATGACTTTTGCAGGGGTATTACTAGGTTTGGTTCTCTGTTTGACTCTCTAGTTTGTTCGGATTGATAAACTACTATTCATTGCACGTCTCTGATACATCTATGTCTAATCTCATATTTGTGTCAAATCGTCCATATACGTATATTCACTACTTCTGTAGTCTCTGATTATCTACAAATCCATGTCTTATTGCTTATGTATCCATATACCTGTGTCGATTTGTACATGCTTATATCTGCTATTTAGACATGTATCTACTATCTATACATAAACCTACTATACTCCCCTCATTTCAAGGGGAGCTATGCATTTATTTCCACCTCCTTTGCCTGCTTTGTTCCTCTTTTTCTCACCATGCCTCTCGTATTTAATGGCGCTTCGCTCATTTGTTCCTGTTTGTATTGCTCTACTTCCAATAACCTCCAATTTTCCTTCTTACCCTTTCGCTCTCAACGATATTCATCTTTCATCTCTGTTGTATCTCCTTTTACTCCATTACATACCCCCTCTCTGTATGTCATTATCCCTATCTCTTACTGACATCTTTAACTGTCTCTAGCATTCTTATTCCTCCCTCTCTCTAATTCTCTATCTCTCGCCCTCACGCCCTCTCTGTTACCAGGAATATCTCTATCTCTCTCTCTCTCACGTGACGTTTTCGCGTCCTTGAAATTCCTCCACCAGCTTTTCAAACTTGATACGTATACGATGGTATGTACTCTTATCGTGGTCTAAACCACCACTACTGGGCCCTGCCCTAAATCTGACTAGTCTAATACAACCCTTCCAGTCACTTCATTCAATAAGTTTTACCTTCTTACTAACTTTTAGTCTTCCTCCTCTGTTTCTGCCCCTGGTGGCTTGAGATCTGCCGCTAAGAGAAAGGCAACCGCCGAAAAGAAGGCTCAGAGTGCTAACCAGCTTCCTTTGTCGACCAGAGCAGCTGGTGCCGGTGGCTCTCTGGCCACCATGATGAAGTTGTTCACAGATGAAGCCCAGGGCTTAAGAGTCGACCCTTTGGTGGTCCTCTTTCTCGCTGTCGGGTTCATTTTCTCCGTCATCATCTTGCACGTCTTCGCTAAGATTACCGGAAAATTCACTTCTTAATAGATAAAGTCTGCTGTTTTCTGTAGCATCGTGATATCTCCATCTTGATTCATGGTTTCCTTTTGTACAATATCCTGTTTTCTATCAGATGACATATGAACCACTAATCTGGTACCCTGATCTACCCATCTACATCATGTCAACGATATTATTGCATCCATTCCGCTTGTTCTACTTTGTTCGAAACTTTTCTCCTTGCAATATTCTTCTTCTGCTCCTGCTTCTTCTTCTCTATTCCGTCAACTCAATCATAGTTTAATCATTTCCTCAATCTTTATCGTATTAATCATTTCTAACGTCGATTACTATTTTCCGTTCTATGTACATCTATTTCGATCATCGTCTTTTTCTATCTCTTCATCTCTTTCTTTCTTTCAATCTCTTCCTTTCTTAAAATCTCTATCTTTCTTTTGAAATCTTTCGGTCTTTTTATCTCTTTACCTCCTTCTACTCATTTATCTTCCCGACCACTTCATTCTTGTCCTTTTCTCTCACTTCATGTCCGCCATTATTGCCTCCATAACTGGTCCAAGACCCTTCACATCAACAACGTGCTTGTTCCCCTCCACTGTCCACTTGTATTCTTTGTTCTTTTCTTCGAATAACTTTCTCCAACCTTCCCCGTTACCTTCAATGATGCCTCGAACTTCGATACTCACTTGTGGCATCTGTTTACCAACAATCACGCTAAAGGGAATCCCAATAATTCGGGACTCTTGAATCTTGGCTCCTAGAGGCTTATCCCGGTCATCAACCTTAAATTCGAGGTTTTTAAGCTGCTCATACACCTCAGAAAACTTTTCATCGTCTGCTTTTTGCTTCCCCGCAACGACAACAGTAGCTTTCCAAGGTGCTACAGCCTTGGGCCACCGAAACCCTCCTTCGTCTCGCAAAATCTCTCCCATAGCAGCAATAATTCTACTGACTCCAATCCCATAACATCCCATAAGAACAGGCTGCTTTTCGTTTCCAGGTCCGACAATATTGAGTGCTAATGCCTTGCTATATTTGTCTCCTAAATAAAAAGTGTGCCCAACTTCAATAGAACGGTGCATCGTGAGAAGTCCCTCCTCACACTCCCCACAAAACTCTCCTTCTTCTGCAGAGACAATAGGTGAGTCAAACATCGTACTAATGAACGATCTATTGATAAATGGAATCGGAAAATCGGGTAACTTCAGGGTATGGTCTAATCGTGCATCCATCACACGAATAACCCGCTTACTTAAGTCATCTTCATTGGAAAATTCAGCCAAAAGATCACTTGCTTCAGTACTTGCTTTCCCGGAACCCAAATCAATGTCTGATACGTGTATCTTAAGCAATTCTTCCTGCAATGTCCGCTTAGAAGGGAAATATGCACAAATCAACGTACTTCTGTCCTTGCTCGCGTAATAGCGAACCAGGACATCAGCTGAAAGCTCCGGCTCTGTCGGGAAACTTAGAGTTTTCTCTACATTGGATGAATGCCCGCACTCAACGCAAGTGAAGAGTGTATCCTCACCGGCTGATGAATGTAAGTAGTGCCACTCGTGGGAAAGGGAGCCCCCAATCTCTCCCGTGTCCGCCAAAGCCTTAACATAAGAAATCTTAAGCTCATCGAATATGCTTACGTATGCTGAAATCATTCTATCGTATGCTTCGAGGGCCTGCTCTTCAGTAGCATCGAATGAATATGCATCTTTCATGATAAATTCACGGCCACGTAAAAGACCACTTCTTGGTCGCATCTCATCTCTATACTTCTTGTTTATCTGAAAAAAGAGCTGAGGAAGCTGACGATACAGCTTTAAGTTCTGTTTGACTACTGCGGTGATCTCTTCTTCGCATGTAGCAGCGAGACAGTAAGGATCGTCTTTCGAGTCGTAGAGTTTAAAGAGTTCGCTATTTTCCCATCGTCCTGTTTGTTGCCATAACGCCCCCAGTGAGAGCAGAGATAAGCTAACCTCTTCACCACCAGCATTTTCCATATTTCTACGGATAATACCTTCGACATTTTTGAGAATTTTGAACCCAAGAGGCATCCAATGAACCAATCCTGGTTTCGGATGAAGAAAGAATCCAGTCTTTACGAAGAGCTCATGGGTGGGCACAGTAGAGAGATCTTTGGGCAATTCTGTATTGATATTAAGACTTGGAAGTCGTTTAGCAACACACCGGTGTCGAATTTGTTGTTTTTCCTGTATTGCGGTCCTCGTCAAGCTCTGATGGGCTCGTTTTATCATCTTGGTGTGATTGAAAATTATGAGAATCGGGGCATCTTTTATAGAGGATACTAAAGGCTGCAAAAAAAATTGGGCAAAAGTGCTGCAAAAAAGATTAAGAGGGGAACGTTCGGAATAGAAGTACAGTGGAGTGGAGGTGATGAAGCAGTAGATAACAATCTAGATGGCACTTAAGCCACTTGAAGAAGTACAGGTAGGTGGGTAGCTACATTTAGCTGGTCTACCTTGTAAAAAATTAAGAAGTCTACATTTATAAGGACACAATATTTCTATGACACAATATTTCCAAGAGACAATATTTCAAAGAGATATCGTATCAAGGGTCTGAAGAACATTAGTTGTATCATATTATTAACGCTATCCCCTAATTCTTCTATACTATAGGCGAGTAATATGGAAAAAAACTGGAACCTCTCCTGAGGTCGAGAGTTTGGGGCTTTAATAAATCACCTTCATTTATAACTTCAATCAAGAAATCTGCATGGGATTTGGCAGCCTTATTTATATAAGATCATCAATCAGTATTGGGATGAAAGGCAATGGTTAAAAACTCGGAATCGAAATTGTGGCCTATAAACTCATAAAGGTTTGAATCGCCGACATTCTAAAAGTGATTGCCTATTACTTTTTACAACTTATTCGACATTGCTTGCCTACATTCTGATGCTAGTATACATAAATATTACTACTATTTCTTCTCATCGGCCCACTTCTTAGCCAGAGTCAATCCACTTTGTACGGATTCATGACCCTTCTCTAAAGTACCCTTGGCAGCAGCAATAGTGCTTGCGGTGGCATCTGCTGCTGCACTGCTAGCATCAGAAAGAGCGTTGGTTGCCCACACTTGAGCATTTTTTCTGCTCTGGTCAAATTGTGAAGTAGCCTCGTCCAATCTCTTTTGAAGTTCAGCGGTCTTCCTTTCAGCTTCTTCATTCTTCTTTGAGAACCATCCACCAGTAGCCTTCTTCTGTTTGTCGAATTCAGCCTTAACTTCATCATACTTCTTTTGGGATTGTTCCTGAGCGTATTGAGACAATTCTTTCAGCTTATTAAAAGCTTCATCAGCCCAATTGACCTCAGTGATTGGCTTGTTCTTGTAATTGTTAAGAGTGTCCAATTCTTCCTGAGCAAATTGTGCTGCAGATTCTCCCCAACCACGTAAATTGTTGGCGGATCTTTCTGCCAATTTCTTGTCATCAGCGTATGGAATTTCTTGAGTCAATTGAGTGTACAACTCATTGCCATACTGTTTCAAGTTAGACAGGGCTTTTTTAAGCTTACTTTCAGCTGCTTCAAGTTGCTTCTTTTGCTTATCAGCTAATTCTGCCCTCTTTTCTTTACCCCAACTAGCCCAAGAGTTTCCTTGAGACTGCACATCACTGTTGAGTTGCTCAAATTGTTTCTTAGCATCTTCATACTCAGCAATTGCCTGCTTCTTCGATTCTTCGGTTTTAGCAGATCCCCAGTTGAACCAAGAATTGGCTTTCTTTTCAGCTGATTTGTTCAACAGATTAGCAGTAGGGCCAGAAGTGACTCCCAAAGTCTTGGCAGTCAGCTCTCCCAAATCGTTAACTGCATCAAGATACTTAGCTCCGGCTTTGCGGATGGGGTCTTTTTCCTCGACAAGTTGGACAGGTTCCTTGTCACTGGAAAATAAATTGCTAAGGAATCCATCGGCCTTGTTCTTTGCCTTTTGAGCTTCAGCATCAACATCCAGTTGCTTGTTCAGGACGTAGCTTGAAACTGAGTCCAATTTGTTAGAAGCTTTGTTCTTCAAATTGTCAATCTCTTTGGAAATCTTTTCCGACTTATTGTGACCAATTGATTGAAGTTCAGCTGCCTTGTCAGCAACCTTATCAACTCCAACGTGGCCCTTTTGTCTCAATTTTTCATAATCAAGCACGGCGGTCTTTGATCTTTGATCATAGACATAAAGAGATCCTCCAATAATTACCACTGCTCCTAAAAGATATTGTGTAGTTTTAGACATATTCGATGTTGTGTAGTATATATTTATAAAACTGATTTTAGGGAACCCGTGTCATTTATAATGATGGCTATTCGGTTTGATTGCTATGAGGTGAGGGTGGGATTTGATCTAATTGGGTAATAATCAAATATATTGCCCCCGCAAAAATGCCATACTGGTCCCTTTGGTGGAAGCAGCAAGAAAATAAGAACAATTGTGGGTGTGTCACGTGGGGTCCAGACTTTAAGTGGTCTGCAGTTAGATGACGATTAGGAAGGGGTAATAGAATCGGGGACGGTGATGGGGGGTGACATATTTGCCAAAGGGTATCAATTAAAGAAATTTAGACTAGTAGAGACACTCAGATGGAAGAGCAATGAGCACTTGTTAGAAAAACAATAACGATAAACAAGAACTACCAAACCTGAGGATGTTCAAATCATCTACTTCAATTCACTAATCCATTAATCCATTCTGCCTCATTCGGCCTTGTCAGGCCCCTCCCCATGGGTCCAAAGTCCGTACCCAGCATCCTCAATTGTGAACCCGCGGAACTTTACCGGGCCGTACCCGTGACCACAAATAGATTCTGGTGGTTGATCACGTGATCAAGGATCGCTGTTATTTTCCTCGGGTTTTCTCAATTTGCCAAAAAAAAAAAACAAGTTGCTCCTCCCACTGGCGAACCCCTAATTGCACCGATCAGCGTGACACAAAACGATGAGGTCATCAAAATAGTCACGTCACCAGCGTGGACAACACCGCCGAAGCCGTCGGACGCTTTGTAGCATGAGATTAACCACTCAAAGAGAAGCAAGAGTTTTGCTTAGGTTCAGTGATAATCGTCTACTTAGAGTAGATTTTATATACGTTTAGTTGCGAATTCCTTCTTTCTATTCTTTCCTACCATTACTATTATTTACTTCCCTCCCCCCACTTCTTTATCTGTCATCAACCTTTCTACCATTTGTCTCTACCCTTCCCCGGTCGATGATGCTTTGGCCTACAACCGGCTTTATTTTTTTTATGGCTCGGTTCATGCATTCCTTTTCCTCTATCTTGTTAATCACCGCACAAAGGCGGCAGGTGACTGAAAAAAAATTAGTGATATAATTTTCATAGAGAGAGTCAGATTGGCGCTAATAAACCGTAGAAAGGAGGTGATCTGGTAGCCAAAAACTGCTCTAGGTTAACAAGAAGGCCCTTGAGATCATCGAGTTCATAGCGGACTTTTCATTTTGACCCATTTTGACCCATTTTTAACCTCAATATCCTCAACTTTTGTACGCCTTTTGGGGAAGAGTGTTTATCCTTTTTCCTCCGCTCCCCACGCCTTCGACACTGCCCTCTTGCCAAGAGGAACTTGGTTTAAAGAAGTCTGAACAAGTTCCACTGGTTCCATTGTAGTAGGCTCTCGGCTCAAAAGCTCACCTGGATCTTGGCTTCCTGACTGTTTTGCTTACTTTCCCCCGTCAGTCATTTCTTTCACTGGCACGGCTGCAAATCAATCATCAAAAATTTTTTACCCAAACGGAGCTCAGTAGGTGGTCAACTTGGTGTAGAAACATCAACACATCTAGAAAGAGATCCCCTGTTATCAACATGAACATAGAGCTCTCCTTCTCTGTTGAAGCTTCAGAAACCCTGAACCAGGCGTTTATTCGACTCTGGAGACTCACTAACGGTGTAAACCTTATAGTGAACTCAAGCTCTGGCGGCTCAACATCCAGTGTCTCCGGACCTTTAAGAACCTCGTCGTCCCAAAAGGCCTGTCAACGTCTCAATTACCGTTCGTGGCGTCTTCTGAACTCCAAATCCCCAAATCCACCTCAAAACGTTTTACATATGTTAGATAGTATATTACATGCTGGAGATGATAGCTCTATCACCCTTCATCATGAAGGTCAACCATTTTCCAACCAATTTTTGGCTAAAAGAGACTCATTATTCTCCAACAACTCCAAAACAACCTTGTTTCTGCATTCATCGACTTCAAAAAGTCTAAATGATACAGCAAAATCGACCGATCTACTGGAAAATGATAGTGTCAGTGATCTTTCTGATATCTCTGATATATCTGAGGAGGATGAGGATGAGTATTATGACTCCAGTGACGAAGATCGAGATGACATCGACGTCAATGTGGAGGGGGGTCAGATCGACCCAGTTTCCTCCCAAAACAACCCAGTCTCCTCCCAAAATGGCCAAGTCTCCTCTCAAAATGACCAAGTCTCCTCTCAAAACGACCCAAGTTCACCCTCTGATAATGCCAAAACTGCTACAAATAGTCCTGTTCTGTTGCATGCCTCAGATACCCCACATTCATCCACAAATAACTCGTCTCATTCGTCAAACGTGGATAATTCGGCGCCCCAATCCCCACCTCTGAATCTTAAGCGGTCCCGGACCTCGTTTGTTCGTGGTTTCAACCCTGATACTCTGTCGGTGGCTTACGTGCCTCATCAAGTTCCCTCATTGGCTCCTCAAACAATCCAAGAGCTGCAATTACCATCCAAAACTGGTCTGAGAGGTCTGATGGGCCTGAAAGTCTTCTATATTGCCAATTCTCCTTCTCCTCCTGAGAAGGATCATTCTAAATCAAGTGATAGCTCGGTTAAAGTAGCGACTGATTCCTCTGCTAATGTTTCGTCTTCTACGACAAACCTCAAGCCTAGTAGTGGTAAATCTAATATTCTGGCTGGCTCTGGAGTCTCTGCTTCGATTTCTTCAATCAATGACGATAGTAGTGCCTGGCTGTCAGTTTCTGAGGATGATGAACAGCTTCATGAGGACAAGGAGGAGGAAATTGTCTTCGACAAGCGCTCCGTACGAATTCCTGTCTCTGGTGTTTCCGGTAACCTTCAAAAGCATGAATCAGTAGATCATTCAAAGTACGGTGGCGAATCTCTTAGCGTTAGACCTACATCTCTTCTTTCAGGGCTTTTCCTCAACCGATTGGCCGAATCAGCAGGCTCTAATAATAGCTCTTTCACAAAACCCTCCTTAATCAGATCTTCCACCGCCGACGGTATCCGTTACAACAAACAAGGATCATTACTTTTTGATAGAAACTTAACTCCTTCTGGCCAACGACTGTTTCCCGCTAGAAGCCTGCTGTATTATAATCAGGCAGCTGAGGAAAATAAAGATGTCGTTGTGGGGATATCAGATTTCAACGTTGTGAAACAGCCAAGCATTAGATCTAATTCTACAGTAGATATCATAGAAGAGGAGGAAGGTACAATCAGACCTAATTCTCCTACTGAAAGACCACCATCAGATATGTCAAGCGTGTCAAATACTTCCCACAGTCATCATAATGCTCCTCATAGTCATCAAAACAGTTCCAGTGCTCATGAACATCTCTCTACTAGTTTAAACAAGTATTCTGAACCCATCAGCAGGGCATCTTCGGGGCTTTCAATCAACAATTTATTCCTGAAAAGCTCCAAAAATCTCTCAGGCTTGTTTAATTCTCGAAATCAGATAGCGGTAGCGAATTCTGGAGTTGGAGATGTCATTCCGTCGAGAAAAAGCTTTGTAAATGGTTTTTTCAGTAAGCGATCCGATGATTCATTGGCTACAAAGAGAGAAAAACCGGTAGGGACTTTAAATAATACAGTAGAAAATGCCAAAAATGAGCTGAATGGGACTGTAAATAATGCTCCTGAGACTGTTGCAAGTGCTTCAGCTGCTTCGGCTGCTCCAGCTAGCCCAGTACCCAACAATGACTCAATAAAGAAACAGCAAATTGGTACCTCTGAACCGCCGAAGGAAAACATAAACGAGTTGGTGGTTGACAATAAATACACAAAAAATCGAAGCGGGTCTATTAGATTTTCAAATGAACTCAGTGAGTCGTTAAAGGATTCGATTCTTATAGACCGTAAGCTAGGCAAGATTCCGATGTCTGAAAAAATCTTACCCTCATTGCCCATAGAACCGGGCAATTTTGAAAAGTTAATGTCGGATGACTACCATTCCAAGGGTTGGTAGCACATCATATAGAATAATAAGAATCAATCAATTTTGATGTAGAGATAGTAGCTTCGTGATGGCTGAAAGTGGTGTACATGAATCTCTTGAAAAAGAGGGAATGTGATTACTCGAGTAAGCATTAATATAGAAGGAGAAGTAGAAGGAGAAGAGGAAAGGAAGTGGGTATTTCTGTATAGGTTGTTGTCCAGAAGTCATGAATACTATGCTGTTGCATGATATGGCGGGATTCGGCTGGGATCAGCAGCGAGTCAGCAGCGATTAGAAGAACCTAGTATACATACAATATAAGACGGAAATTAGTCACTTCAGTTGCAGTTTGGTATTACGGTTCGTAGATGATGGCGAAGAAAATCTGGAATGTTCTAAATGGTTGTTTTTGGACAATCGTTGAAGGCTTCACAGATCATTTAGAGGATACACACCAAATGTTCGACATAACTATTTAACCTCTGAAACTCTGAAAATCTGACTCTGATGTCTGCTTTTTATTGACTACTTAGTTATCCTTGTAACGAAATAGAATTATCCCAATACGTTTCAATGTCTTTCAATGCCTTTCGATCCCTTTCGATCCCCCGTTACTACAAACACTTGACATTGATCAAGTCGATTTCTCTCTTTGCAACTCTTCCAAATAAATGTTTGAAATCTTCGCAGCCAAAATTTTCAGCGCTCTTCTCATCTCACCCATCATGAAGACAGATTACTATGAGCTCCTTGATGTGACTGTGATTGCTACAGAGACCGAGCTTAAGCGAGCGTATCGCAAAAAAGCTCTACAACTTCATCCGGACAAAAACCCTCACGATGTCGAAGGTGCAACTGCCAGATTTGCCTTAGTCAGAGCAGCATATGAGGTGCTTTCAGATCCTCAAGAAAGAGCTTGGTATGATCTGCACAAGGATCAGATATTACGAGATGACGATGAACAAGTTTCAGGGGGTGCCGATGACTATTATGATCCAGCAGTAGCAGGAACTCAAACCGATGATATCTTAAGATATTTCAACCCATCGTTATACCTGAAGATGGATGATACTCTTGACGGATTTTTCAACGTAGTAGGACGACTTTTTGAGAAGATTGCCAGCGAAGAAGTTAGTCATGGTAAGAAGCTGGAAGACAGTAAAGAAGCAAGCAAATACGCAAAGTATTTGGACGATTCGCCTATGGCTAATGTCGTAGATTCTTCAAGCTTACTTTACCCCAGATTTGGTAGTAGTAGGGCAGATTACACAACTCAAGTTCGGGAATTTTACATCAGTTGGTCCTCATTTCAAACCACGAAAGCATTTGCATGGAAAGATGAGTACAGGTACTCTACTGCGCCGGATAGAAAGACTCGACGACTCATGGAGAAGGAGAACAAGAAGCTTCGTGATATCGCCAGGCGCGAGTATAATGAAACCTTGCGTAATTTTGTAGCATTTGTAAAGAAGAGAGACCCTAGAGTGAAAGATGGGGTCAAGGCTTATGAGTTGGAACGTAAGAGAAAGCAACAACAAGAATTAAACCAACAGATTGAGCAAAACAGGATTCAAAGTTTAGAAAACAAGGCTAAACTTCAGAACTACGAAGTACAAGATTGGGAGAAGCTCTCTTATAAAGAGCTTGAAGATCTTGAAGCCATGTTAGACGAAGAGTATCAAGCCAGTGACAGTGAATATGAAAAGGAGGAAGTAAGTAGCGGGGATGAAGTTGTGTTTGAATGCATCATTTGTAACAAGGACTTTAAACTGGAAAGGCAAATGGAGGTACACGAGCTGACCAACAAACATAAGAAGCTTGTTAAAAAAATGAAATGGGAAATGTTGAAGGAAGGGATAGAATTGGGAATAGATAAGGATGATATAGATTTGAACGACTTCGAGACTGCAAGCGAAGGTGGGGAAGATCGAGACGAAGAGGATGACGCTAATGATGATGATGATGATGATGAAATTGATGAACAGTCCTCACAGAGTCCCGTGCCAAAAGATACGCTTCTGGAGGAAGAAATGGTCGCCCATAAAAGATCTTCGAAATTGAAGGACCACTTCTCCGACATCGACATCGACGACGACATCGATGAAGACGAAGAGATATCAAGGGTGAAAGAAGAAGCTAGGGCTAAGAAAATTGAATCTTCATCAGAGGAGGACGACGTTGATGAGGATTTGCGGAAATTGGCTGAAGGTATAAAGCTTGACAGTGACGAGGATGACTGGGACATGGGTCCCAAAAAAGGCAAGACCAAAAAGAAGAAACGTGGAGCTTCCAAGGACAGTCCTGCTCCAGAAGCGCTGGTGTCTAGTTCAGCACCTGTTTCAGTGAAAAAGGGAAAGAAGGCAAAGGCACCCAAGGTATCTCTACCAAATGGTGCTGAATTGTGTGCTGTGTGCAACGAAATCTTCGCCTCTCGTAATAAGCTCTTCCAACACGTCAAAAAGACTGGACATGCTGCTCCCCCGCTGAAGGTGAAAAGAAAGTAAACTTACTTGATCCTATCAATAAACATAGTTTACACTATTTACTGTAATACATTTGGTATGTCAATTCTATTAGTTTCTTCTATAACGATATTTCTATACACTTCCTCATCTTTCTATTTATAACTGCTCCCGATTACTTTCTCTAAGTCCTAGCTTGCTGTTCTTGACAACTGCCATGATGGGTTCACTTATTCCCTTGTTACCGTTCACACCTAATCCTTCTCCTTGCACCCAGCCAAGTTTCTCCAAGAGACGACGGCCAATATTACTTTCGTCAATCACCTTTGCGCCATGGCCAACGATATCTCCTTCCAGATGGTACGCACTGTTACCCTTGTTCCGGCCGCGAGCTCTGTCTTTCTTGACGTTTCCATCGGTCTTTTCGTATTCCTCTTTGGGTCTTTTTTGATCGGCTCGATGAAAAATCGGTCTTCTCTTTAACATGCCATCGATCTTGTAGTAATCCGGTAAATAATGGAACGTTTTTCGAGTCTTGCCTGCCACGATGTGCTGGTCTTTACCGTTCGAGATGGTCGAAGTCTTCAAGTGGAATGACCGTGCCATCTGCTTTACGGTGCTGTTTCCATGCTTATCAAGTGGTGGGAACCTCACTTTGTCTCTCAGAGAATCGTGCAAGAAATTCTCCATTTCTGAACGCATCTCGGTGATATGAATAGTGTACGGGTACTTGATGTATAAGTCATTCTTTTCCAAGCCTTTGGCAATTCTCTCGTCAGCCTTCCTGTCCTTTTTATTCTTCTTTGCCGTCCGATGTTGCTGATACTGCTGTTGAAGTGAGTCGAGCATTTCTTCTGCAAGTTCATACCTTGACAAATCAAGACGCTTCTTCTTGCCCTTCCCATTGGTACGAAGAGATGAAGTTGGGTCAAAAGAGTCAAATTCTGGTTGCAGAGGTTTGTTTCTAGAAAACTCAATCAAGCTAGCAAGATTGTCTTCGTCATCGTCTTCACCTTCGTCTTCACTCTCAGATATGTATACGTCAGAGTATGATGGCTCTTCCTGCTCAACCTGATCTATGAGACCGTCCGTGACAAGCTGCAAAAACGCATGTAAACGGTGCTCTCTTACACCATTCATAAGCACGTAATCATGAACTTCATCCTCTTCGATCCACATGTACTCATCGGGAGACCCCGTTATGCCCAAGCATCGGGTATAATATGAATTTTTCGTGCCAAAACGGATGTTAGAAATGGACAACTGAGAGATATCGAACTCATAATCTTCTTCAAGATAGCCATACTCTGGAATTTTCTCTTCTGCTTCTGACTCCACATCAAAATCCGAATTTGAATCTAGATCATCTTCATCTTCATCTTCATCTTCATCTTCATCTTCATCTTCATCTTCATCTTCATCTTCATCTGACCCTTCAATCCGCTCATACATGTCAAAATTGGTGTCACTTTCATAATCAGAGTCATCGTCCATATTTTGAATAACCTGGGCAATGTAATCTTTGTAATGTTCCCTATCACTGTCATCCAGATCATAAACATGTAGCTCTTTTTCGATTTCGAGATTATTCTCTAAAAATCCACGAGGAGCAGCTCGATTGAGCAGAGAAATTGACATCAATTCTGCAACAGGAACACCATTTTTCAGTTCTACGTTCAATGTTACGTTTCCAATGGTGATAGTGGGGTTATATTCTATAGCGGAAGCAATTTCCAGGGCTCCAGGGGAGGCCATAGAAAGAGAATTGAGAGGTTTGGTGAGTCCGTTGACGTTCAGATCACCATCAGTATCAATGAAAAATCCTACATCATGATCAGGTGAGATTCCGGTTTGATCTTCAACCTCTTTGTTCTCTTCAACTAGCTTTTCCAATTGGTGGGGTTGAGTGTGTCTGTCAGGAATATCGTCTTTCAAGACTTCCAGATCAATTAAGTCCAGATCTTCTATAACTACATCACCATGTATTAAATTCTCCACCGCTTCTTCATTATTGGCGATTTCGTTGGTTTGACGAGATCTGATTCCATTCTGGACACTAACATCGACCTCTTCTTGTTCTTCTTCTTCTTCTTCTTCTTCTTCTTCTTCTTCTTCTTCTTCTTCTTCTTCTTCTTCTTCTTCTTCTTCTTCTTCTTCTTCTTCTTCTTCTTCTTCTTCTTCTTCTTCTTCTTCTTCTTCTTCTTCTTCTTCTTCTTCTTCTTCTTCTTCTTGTTCTCCTTCAACATGATTATTCAGCCCATCGATCATACTTCCAGTAGCTTCTTCTACCATATCAGGCATTTCTTGATCGGATAATTCAGAAATCAGTCGTAGATTTTCACCATTTTCCTCTTTCAAATTACTTACCCCCTCCTCATTCTTCTCCTTATGAATCAACTCCTTATTTGGATCGTAAACTTCGGTGGCCTTGACAAATACGATTGGATGGTTACGTAATTGCAGCCTCATGGTTCTTGACAGTTGTTGGCTAGTAAATTCAGCTTCTTCTTTCATCGTGTGGGATCTTTGCAGGCCCAAACCTCTTCTCAGTCTAGCTGGAGGTTTCACCTGTGCTCGGGGCTTTGAAACGGCCAAATCGCCATCATCAATGAGCGATTGAAGTTCTTGCTCTTGATGGATTTCTGATTGGAAAGCCGGGGTTGATCTCTGACGTTGGAACAGTCCTCCTCGGCCTCTGCCAGATTTTCTTCCACGGGAACTTCTACCACCTCCACGGGGAGCTCCTCCTCCTCCTCTGCTAGAACCTCTTCTCTTCGGCATGTTGCTTTATCGGTGCTGTTTGCTGTAAAAGAAGTGGAACTGATCAGTTGGGAAGAAGAGGACTTTTTTTTTAGGTTTATACTTTAATAGGAAGAGTGATGAAGAATGAGCGAGTAGTGGGGGAGCGGCAAGATACAGCAAAAATGCTCACAAAGATAAAGCAGTGATGAACAACAGAACAGTTAAGTAACAACATTAGAGTATAAGAACGTTAGAATCTATGTTCAACAGAGTTTAAGAACAACATGTAATAAAGTCATTTGATTTCAAGTGTAGCTGATCCATTTGGATGATCCATTTGGTTTACTTCTCTCAATTTAAATCGGCACCAGTGCTTTTCCAGTGCTTGGTGTAATCGCATCCCTAAACTACCTGTAGTGTAGCTCTGATCTAGCTAGTTACATGCTTAAATGGGAATACCCGGCCCCAATGGCCTTCTATCTCCCTTATCTCTCCCACGTGCTGTGAGCTTTTTGCCTTCCTCGTCATTATGACCCGATTGATTTGGTTTATGCACGTAACAGACATGTATGTGTGTCGTTCGAGGGAACTTGATATGCTCGAGCAGCGATTGCAAGGTTAATACGTTGATGCACAAGCATCCATGCTTCTGAAGAGAATGTAGAATATATCTGCTGTACATACTCCACATATTTTTGGATCATTTGAAAGAAACTTATATTACAAACATTCCAACTACCCTCAACTACTCAGCCAACTACCCCCAACTACTCAGCAGTTGCTCGCCTTTCTTTCTTGCCCTTCTTATTTCCCTTCTTATCCTTCCTTATCCTTTCTTTTCCTTTCTCGCCTATATTTACTTATCTCCTGCACACACTTATCATTCTTTACACAACCATACCCATGTTAGAAGGTGGTTCTGATCAGTTTTTGCCCAAAAATCTTGTCCAGTTTTGGTCTAGCTGGACCGAAAAGCCACTGGGACCTGTGGTTATCTTGGGTCGTTGCTATAACACATTTTCCGCCCAAAATAATTCCAAATTAGCCTCTTCTGATCATCCACACCAATCCGTCGTTCCACCCCCACAGATCTCCCCCATTAATTCCCCAAATGACCCAAAAATCATCCCTGGAACCCCCCAAAATTCCTCTATCTCCTTCTACTTCTCTTGTGATGATATACATGATATCTCTCTTCTAGAAAAAGACATTCATGCCCGGTTTTGCTTAACTTATCGTGCTGGTTTTGAACCAATTCCAAGGGCTGTAGATGGACCCCAACCTCGTCATTTTATCAATTCTATGCTTTTCAATCGAAATTTGGCTTCCAATTTGCATAATTTGCCCCATATCACTGAAAATGACTCCTTTACGACCGATGTAGGCTGGGGTTGTATGATAAGAACCTCACAACTGCTATTGGCTAACGCCTATCAGCTTCTTCTCTTGGGTAGAGAGTTTGATTTTGCCCTGAATGAGAGTCTGGATGCTGCAAAAGTTCATAATCGCTTAGTGGACATGTTTCGAGACTCTCTGGGGTCACATTTTTCCATCCATAACTTAATCAAGGTTGCCGGTGAACTGCCGCTTCAAGTCCAGCCTGGTCAATGGTTCGGGCCATCTGCTGCTCTGCTTAGTATCCAAAGACTCTGTAGCAAATGGTCGGGTGATTCCTTGATCCCCAAATTAGGGGTGGTTATTAGTGAAAGTGCAGATTTGGACGATCAACGGATTGAATTAGACTTAAAACAGCATCCGGTACTCTTATTGCTACCTATTCGACTTGGTATTGATAATGTGAGTCCATATTATCACAGCTCATTATTCGGACTCTTGTCGATGCCCCAATGCGTAGGTATTGCTGGTGGTAAGCCATCTTCGTCATATTATTTCTTTGGATTCCAACAGAAGTCATTTCTTTACTTGGATCCACACTACGCCCAAGTAAGTAGAAGTGGTGATGGAGTGAATGGTGGAACAGAACAAAGCGAAGTAGACAATGACAATAATCAAAATCAAAGTCCCACTCCAAATGATCCAACCTCTCCATTGTCTGCTCTGAAGAATCCAGACTACTCTAGCTTTCATACCACCCGGCATCTGCTTCTCCCCGTCGATCAAATGGATCCCCTGATGATGGTCGGAGTGATTTTTTCTACTGCAGCCGACTATCTCGACTTCAAGTCCCGCTGTTCCACGTCTGGTAACAAAATTGTTCATTTCCATAGTCAAATTGCCCCCAAAGCTGGATCGGATCGTATTAGAAAGATGTCTGAGTTTGTTAATGTCTCGGCGAAAGATACACAGGATGACGTGTTTGTGCTGGTAGGTGACGATCAGGAAACAGATTTTGTAGATTTAGGGTTCGATACCGACAGCGAGGGGGAAATGGAAAGCGGAGCTAGTCAATCGAAGCACGTTGGATCCGATGGCTTACAATTGTCAGCTGAGCCATTAGAGGTGGATGCCCTGGAGCTGGAACTCAATCTGGAACCCGTAGAGGTTGAGCTACCCAATCTGGAGCCCATAGAGGAGCTTATGGAAGAAGCCATTGAACCCGTGGAAGTTGTTTCTGTAGATGTCATTGAGCCTGGAGAGGTGGAATCAGAGAAGATGGGTAGGGTAGATGTAGAAAATTCTGGATTCTAGGGGTGTACAAGACGAAAATTCTGGCTTTATAGTCGGTGGAGGCCTGGCGCCAATACATAGAATAGCATTTGATGGTTGTAGTGTAGTGTAGTGAAAGGCAATGAAGGTGTAGTGTAGGGTAATGAAGGACATTAGTGAGTAAATTGAGAGCACCGTCTGTTTTTTATGGGTATGGCAATAGTTACCATTCCTCTTTCTACATGAATTACTTCTTCATAGTCTATTACTGCTCTACTGCTGCTGTCTCTCTTTCATGGTACGCTCATTCCCTTGGTGTAATTTTTATAGGTTTACTTACCAATTAGATTCTGATAAACCACTATGGAAACCATTACTCTCATAAAAACGACGTTTATTTGTGAATATTTAACTGCAAATGGTCTTTAAGACACAACCTATTGACTTTTGAAAAGCCCATGAAACCAGTTATTGCTCTACAAGACCCTTCACCTCCCTTCCATATCACCTCTTGTACCCCTCCTCTCGTCTTGTGATCACCATCACGTGATGAATTCTTGATGCCAATTTTCCCTTCCTTTTCAATCTGAAGGCGTCTTTTCATTTACAACTTCGTTTCTTCTCTACAACTCCGAATATATATCAGCCATTTCTCTGTTTAAACTGCTGCTACCATGATCGCAGATAGTATGAAGATATGTACTGTGTGTGCTTCTAACAATAATCGGTCCATGGAATCTCATAAACAACTCAAAGATGCTGGATATGATGTCAAATCCTTCGGAACTGGTTCTGCTGTAAGACTTCCTGGACCGCTGATTGATCAACCCAACGTTTATGAGTTTGGTACACCGTATGAGACCATCTATCAAGATCTTATGTCGCAGGATTGTCGAAAAATGTACGAACTGAATGGTTTAATCCATATGATTGATAGAAATAGACATATCAAGAGGGCACCAGAAAAGTGGCACGAGAATTCTTACGCTGGTAAATTCGACCTTGTGATAACCTGTGAAGAAAGATGCTTTGATTCAGTATTGGATGATTTGATGGGGAGAATGGTGGGTAAAGAAGGCCCCAATTATGAAGTTAAACAGATTGTTCATGTGGTCAATATAGACATTAAGGATGATAATGAAAATGCTATAATTGGTGGTAGAGGTATTCTTAAATTGGTCAATATGATTCATGCATTCCGTAAGGAGGAGCATGCTAAGATTCGGGAGCTGGAATCCTCCCCATCCTCATTTTCTGAAAAGGATGGCGATTTATCTCAGTATATATTGGAGGATCAATTTGTGAAGATTTTAACTGAATGGCAGAAAGACCACACACATTTACCTACGTTATATGGGGTTGGTTATTATTAGGGGCGAGCATTATCAAAGGGCGAGAAACTGAGAAGATAGAGAAGATTGAAGAACCTAGGAAATTGTGAGAGAACTGAACTGATTGGAAGAATGTTGGTTCCAGAGGACTATCATCATTGGTTATAGGAATAATTTTGACATATGTAGGATGATATTGAAAGAAGATTGAGCTAATTAAAGGTAAAGTTGGAGGCGTTAGATATAGATAGACCTTCAAGATGAACCACGAAAAAAACTGCCCGAAATGGGTGTAATTGGGCTGATGTAGAAGAATGATGGCGTGTGGACTAAGGTAGTTGTCTGTTATGTAGATGTAATACTCCTTGACTCAAATTGGCTCACTCTTGACTCACTCTTGAATTATTTTGGCCAATTCTGCCCTTCATCTTCATGCTACCTTACCTTCACACCATTCATTGTAGAATCCTCCCCCCCCCCCAAATTAAAAAATTCACACTAATTATCATGTTAACGCAGATAGATACTGTTTTATAGAATACAAAGAATAAGATTACCAACTTCGTATGATTTTTTATAAATCTGTGTAGAAATGAGATGGATGGTACTGATGATAACTAAACAGGTATGGGAGATCGATGCTCTATAAATGGTCCAAACAAGAACTAGCTTCTTTCATGGCCAACTTCTTCATTAGTTTCTCTTCCTCTCTCCCCCTCTCTCCCCCTCTCTCCCTCTCCTCCCTCTCTCTCTCTCCCTCTCCCCCCTCTCTCACTTCCAGCTCATTGGCTCATCACCTGAATCTGACAGACTTCAATGCCACCCAAACCAGACAAAAGGGCCAAGATCTTCAGCTCCAGAACGATTCGAACCCAGAACAATGACCCAGCATTGAAAGATGGTGTCTTGGATGTACCTGCTTTCATTGCAGCTCGTGAATTCGAGATCAAATCCATGGAAATGGCTCAACTCAAATCAAAGTATGCTTCCTCAACCCGTTGTTTCCAGAGTTTACCCCGTCTGCTTCGTCGAAGAACTGCTTCTCATAATGTCAAACGGATCCCAAAGCGTCTACGTAATAGAGCTATCCGTGAAATGCAAAATTCCAAGAACGGGGTGCCTCCAAAACCGAAACACAAGACTGGAAGAGCCCTTTATCGACTTAAAATGAGTACCAAACTTCTTAAATTAGCCAGTAGGATCAAGTTATTAAGGTCTATACCTGAACTTCAAGAGGGAAAGTTGCCCGTGAGGAAACAAGTTAGACTTCTTCGGGCCCAAATTGCTGAAATCAAAGCAGAAAAGGAAAATATTTCCCTTCATAGTACAGAAAACAACTCAACCATCGAAGCAAATGTCCTAAAACAACCCACAAAAACCCCATTGAAACTCTTAAATAATACTTTGGGGGCCTATGATAATTCAGCTATAGATACCTTGGCCTCGAAGCCGAAAGGATCTCTAAAATATACCAAAAGACAACGAGAATTTGTGTGGTTACCCACCCATATTTGGCATTCCAAAAGGGCCCATCTAATCAAACGTCATGGTTACCAAATACCGGTCAGACCCACCCAAAAATGCTACAAACGGAGTGACAGAGCTTCTAGACTGGGTACCATCATGTATGATACCTCCTATATGGATTGCTTGGTGGTGGATACTGCTGCTGATGGTATGTCCAAAACCACTCTAGTACAAAAAATCACCCACAAAACCCTTACCAAGGTCTGTGCTGGCGAAAAACTGTACTTTGGATGGCTTTACATTAATGGAAATGCTGTGGGGAAGGGTCTAGTTCTTTGTCGTGCAAATAAGGTACTCGTTCGAGTGTTTCCTTCCTTGTATGAAGAGCTTTTCGAATATCTATATGGCCTTCAGTTGGGTTCAGTTCAAGATTGTAGATATGCATTAGGATCTATAGAACTCGCTGGACCCAAGGCCGTTGAGTCAATGACAAAAGTGTTCCATGTAGCTCTGGGAACAGCATCTTCGAGTTGGTTGCAATTGGCTTCTTTCCTCGACTCAAATCTGACCATTCCAATCGGAACAACCTACAGTTTTAGCATCGATGACCCTCGTAAGTGGAAAAAGCCGACGAATTTTCCAAAATATGATGGTGATTACAACGAGTTGATGATCAAAATTCGAACTGAGCCTTCTTCTGAAAGAATTGACGCCTCTATTGATGCCCTTCTATGTTCTGAAGGAAGGCAAGAGAGTTATAGAAATCAGATGTCGATTAAGGAGTTATCTCAATACGATGGTATGCAAAGAGAGACAAGAGAGTACCCAAAATCATCGATTCCTCTAATCATCACGAAATTGGAGCTCAATTGGTGTGTCATTTTGCCGTGGCATTGGGTCCTTCCAGTGTGGTTCCAGCTTTCAAAAGTGACTGGAGTCTTGCTTGGGGGCCTGGAACAACTCCGCCAGATTAATTTCGAGAACCACATTGCTTCTTATCCCGAAGACTACCCCTTTTTGAGAGACGGCTATTTGGAAAGCGAGTTCAATAGGTTGCAGAAAGAGAAGAAATGGTCCCTCAAGCCAGCTAGCCACAAAATTGACTACAAGAAACTAGGAATCGAGTTGGACAACATACATGGTGCAGACTGGCGGTTTTTGCAGCTCCTTACGTTCGGTCTCGAATGGTGGAAACAAGATCAGGCCCGGAGCACGACTCCTGGGGCCGTCGGGACACCGATTCCAAGATATTCAGAGCCGACTGTATTTAATGGAGGCATGGAAAGACAGTTAAACTCTGTGGAAGATTTATTGCAACTCATTAGAGGTGCTAAGTGTTTAGACGAGGAGAATATTGCCAGAGGTATGGCTGTAGAAATTCCAATCATAAAGTATAGTAGACCGTTGGTGGACGAGATATACGGTTCTCCTTTGTCTTTGAATAGAAAGTTCCCACGTCTCCCAGTCCATCAAGTCAGTCTTTTAATCGATGGAAAAGGACACCCCATCGAGAATGCCAGAATCTACAGACATGTTAATTCTATGCCCTTGAAAGATTCTCTCAAGATCGAAAACCTTATTGGCTACGTGACTACTGCTTCTTATAACCTAAAACTTGGTCAAGGCTCGGCTATAGGTTGTGTAAGTGCGTTACTGGGTCTACTGGAGTTGCATGGGCTGGTCATTGTTAGGAATGTGGGTGCCTCTGAGCCTATGTTGGCTAAGGTTACTGTATTATAGGTAGTAATTATAGATAAACATTATAGATAAACATTTTAGAGTAACAAGATTGTATTTGAGTAGATTGATACCAAGTAGACAGAAACAATACCAATTCTACAATTTTTATATAACTGGAAGCGGTATAGGTTTTCTTACAGTAGTCGCAACACCTTCAGCTACTAGAACATGGACTACACTGGTAAACTTGCGGTGTGGCATCTTGTATCCACAGTTTGGAAGGTTTTTTTAGATTTGATTTACGACAGAAGCTTCATACTTATATAATAACCGTTTCCTGTCAGGGTTTCCCAGTACATACTCCGACAACCAGGTGTGGCGGATCTCAAGCCACATGGGCCACATCTGAAACCTTCTTTAAGCTTTTTGGCGTATTTTGCAACCGTTTGAAAACAATAGTCTAGATGGTAGAAAATACATCATTCTAAATGCATCTGAGCACTTGATGCAGCTGCAAGTGAACATCGCCTCTAAATGATATCTTTAATCATCACAACATAGGCATTGATTTTGACAGGGTATTTCATTTTGCTATAGAATATTGAGAAAGATCCATGAACATGAATACAGTAATATTTAGCCGCTGAAAGTAATTTTAAAGACAAAACCTAGTAATTCTTCAATGTCAGACCTACGAAAGTCTCCAAACTACTCATCAGCTATAGCCACCTTCTACTGCTACCACAAGATCAGACTTTGAATGGAGCAAGAATGTACATCCTTGCACCCATAATAAATTACAATCATTTACCCGGATATATGTTGGCACTATATAAATCGCTCACTCCGCAAAAATTTGCTCTTCATACTTACCTTGAGATGCTGCTAGAGATCAAGAATTCTAGCAGCCAACGTTCCCTATTTGCATTGCACAGCGCTGTAGGGGAAGTTGCCAACTTTTCTAAGAGAAGTGTGGGTCTTTTAATTTTTGATTTCACATCCATGAACTAATAATTCATTAGAATATTACTTCACAACTTTAGTGCTGGAACTCAGGAGAGATCCATCAAGAAAGAGGTGCATATAGAGTAGTAAATATAGCAAGTTGCATGTAGGTCGAATTATGGTTGAAAGGTTCTGTACCTTGATGTGCCTCTTTGCCCCTAATTGCTGGCATAACCAGCTCCGTTCTTTTATTCTAGCGATGCAAGTGACGTTTAGATCAGATATGCTGGACCTGAAAAATGCTGGCTGTCAAGGCTGAGGCAAATTTGACAATTACTTGCATAACCATAGTTTATTGTACCTAACCCAAATTGCATATGATATTGTAGAACTATAGAACCTTCAACTTGCAAACAAAGCAATTACAATGACCCGATACAAGCAATTGGAAGCGATATTGATGATACTATCTTTGGAACGCCAAGAGTTTGTCCAACAAGGTTAGTAAACCTAAAAAATATGCTAATGAAAAGGCACTATAAAACTCAATTTAAGTAATTGAAAAACATTGGGCCAGCTTGGGTGTACTGTTGCATCGTGTGCGGGGCGTTGTCGATTAAATGGCCTCCCGAGATTGGACTTTCACATAATTTATTTGCACTCTGGAATGATTAGGTCTACTCGGGTATTACACACGGCATTAAAGAAAGAGTGGATGGCAGTTATCTACGATAAACCAAATGTAGACCGGCTTCAATTCAGAAGTCAACATCTTGCAAATCTACCACAAACATTTGGACATACGGTATCATGTGGGGGTGGATTATTAGGAGATGATGGGAAGTTTATCGGTTCAACCTTTCACATTAAGGCAGAAACAAAGCAAGAGGTTATCAATTTCCTTAAACAGGATATTTACGCTACTGAGGGTGTCTGGAATTTTGACTCATTAATTGTGAATCAACTCCTTGTTGCAGCTAGAGAAGAGAAAAAGCTCCAATAGACGACGATGGTCCAATTTGATATCTCTTCTATTGTATTCTTATTCTTATTTTATGACTAAAAAAAATAAAGGACCAAATACAGTAGAAATAAACATAAAGATAAGGTTGTATAGGCATACTCTTCGTCTAAACAATCGTTCGATTGCTCAATTAAGTACTGTATCTCGATGCATATCTTCGATAATACTTTGAGTGATTAAACGTTCCCTATCGTGCTAAAGTAGCTCTGCTGATGTAGTTACTTCTACAGTATTATTGATTAACGTCCAAAATTGTTTGTTTTGAATTTCAATTTCCCCTTTTACTCGCTTCTTAAAGGCCGACGGTAATACATTTTAGGAATGCATTGCTACCCTCTTGGGACTCATGCACGTCTAGAATGAAAAAAATAAATTTCTTTTCGCTCTCATTTTGGGTGCTGATGGCCAAATGCAGTAGCAACGTTGACTAGTTTTCGATTCAAAACTAAACTTTGTTCCAAATTTATAGCTGTCTTTGTAGCCCTGCTACTAACATTGCTGGTTAGAATTCGTTACAAAACTTACGAGGCGGCCTACTCTATGTATTGCTATATCCCTCCCTAGCATGAAATAATTAGGTATGAAAAACTCATAAACGAAGTCCACTTGGATAAATTCAATTGTTTGCCGTCACTTAATACCAATATTTAAATGCGTTTATTATTCGAATTAAACTCGTGCTCTTTGTAATACATGATGAGAGATTTATCTTTACTGCTCGAGTAATAATTTTAACGGGGATCGTGGCTTGAGTGGCATAACATGTTCGATAAGGTAAGTCCTACTATGTAGTATTATGATTAATAATTCAACTGTACATAAAACAACCATGAAAAGCTGTCCCACATGCATCTTCTGCTTTGGAACTTCATGCTCAAAACAGAAGCACCATTTCCGTTTTGGGCAGCCGATTTGCAGTTGTATGTACGATAAGTCAGAACTGTTTCACGAGTTGGGAGTCATAGTCGCCCCACCGAAGGAATTGATCCGAACAGTAAATACTCCAGATAGACGTTCTCAGCGAGCTCATTCTTGTGATACCACAGATGTCTTGTTCATGAAGTTGGCTCCATAAATTATGACAATAAAGTGGAAATGATGAGGATCTCTAATTTGCCGGAGTGTGCTGGGGTCGCTGCACCTTCTAATATGTGAAAAAAATAAAATAAAACTTTTTCTCATGCAAAAGCAATTTTTAAGCAGGGAAGTGCAAGAAAAGGTTATTTTTATCACATTCACCAGCATTTTTATTTTATTTCGAAAGGCATCGCCTTAGGGGCAACATTTAGTGCAGTTTTTTATCTCTTAACATTGACTCCAAAAGATTATAAAAGAGGGCTCATCTTCTCCAAAAGTTTTCTTTTCCTTAACTTTTGTCACTCGCTTTATTAACAATGCAATTCTCCAAGATCGCTGCCCCATTGGCCATTGCCTCCGTCGTTGCTGCTGGTAACGTTACCGTCACCACTGACGTCGTTGTCACCGACTACACCACCTACTGCCCAGAGCCAACTCACTTCGTTGTCAACAACAAGACTGTTATTGTCACTGAGGCCACCACTGTCACCATCACTGGTCCATGCACCATCCCAACCACCTACGTCACCACCGCCACTGCTGCTTCTTCTACCCACGCTGCTGTCACCACCGTTGTTAACGGTGCTGGTAAGGTCGGTGCTGCTGGTGCCGTTGCCGGTGTTGCTGCTGTTGCCGCTGCTCTTTTCTAAATATTATCCTAGTTAATGTTGTAAATTAATGGATACGGTAATAGGTTGAATTTCATTGTAGTTTTTATTTTGTAAATGTTTTGTAGGTTATAGTCAGTGTCTAATTGTTTGGTCAGTTCTAGTGCTGGTCGTCTCCAGTTGTCTAATCGTCGTCTAAATGACTCGTAACCATTTTCTTTTGAGCATCGCATGACGGGTGGGGGATTAATTTCCGAATTAGAGGTAATCTGCGTTGCATTGATGATAAGTCGTGCGAGGGTAGATGTGTAATCTGCAGGCGCATGCATATTGCATGTTTTACAAATGGTCGGATATGGCTCTGAGCAGGTGACGGCGCTTGATTGTGCTTTCTTCAAGATAAGAGACTACGAAGGTAGAGACTTGGCTGATGCTGAAAAGGGAAAGTTTGTTTAGTTGAGATGCCAATTAGGGTCAAATTGAACTTATACGAATTCATGACCATGGCTATTGTGTAGTAGGCGTAGGAAGTCAGGAGCAACAATACATACCAGCAGATGTTTCCAGAGTTAGACAAATTTAGAACATATGCCAGGCTTGTCGAAAATGGAACTGGCGGGAAACGACTCCGATTTTACAATAGGCAATCTCTCATGCCCAGTATCCTATTTGATTTCTGTTTTCGTCTTCATTTGACTAAAGTAAGGCGTTTGTCTCATCTGACCTCTTCAACTCAATAGCAGTGTACCTGGGTTTAAGGTTTATTTTTTATTGGCCGTTATCAGTGGGCTTAGATAGTAAGAATATTGTAACAATCAAGGATGCTGTATGATAGCCCGGAGAGCATACAGGCAGTTCTCGTGACCTCTATTCCGGCTCTTAAGCTTAGGACCCGTTTCCTTCAGTAGTGTGTACAATTACTACTGCACGTGAATATAACATATGTGAAGAAAGAAAGTAGAGATAAGCAAAGCAGTTAGTGGAGATAATAGTAGGTGAGTAATTTTGTACAAGCCTCAGGCAAGTCTTCTTAAGCAAAGCCTCTATCCATTTTACCTGGAAGAGGTTATTTAGCAACTAAAGTGAAACAATTCGGCAAACTAGTGAACTCAAATACTAGAGTAAAACAGCAAAGAAAAAGAAACGTAATCTGTAGACTAATCAAGGTTCAATGGAAAGTCAGCTAGAGTAAGAATATTTGACCACTGAGTTAAAGAATACCTGTCATGAACCAGTAAATCGCTCAGAGTAATATACTAGTGAATAAAATAGTAGTAAGAAGATCCATAAATTATATATATATCTACGTGTCTTTCAAAGTTTAGAACCATTAAGTGGCCATTCGGCCTTCTCTCCATAGTTCCAATGGACAGCCTTTGTCACGGTATACTCTTTCAATCCTTCAATGCCCAATTCACGACCAAAACCAGATTGCTTCATGCCCCCAAATGGCACTGCATTACTCAAAGAAACATACTGGTTACACCAAATTGTACCACCACGAAGAGCCAGAACCATACGCCAACATTGTGAAGCATCTTGCGAGAATACACCGGCTGCAAGGCCATATTCTGTATCATTTGCCTTCTTAATAGCTTCTTCTTCAGTTGAAAATGTCTGGACCGTAAGGACTGGTCCAAAGATCTCTTCATCGACAATTTTCATCCCCGGTTTGCAGTCAGTGAAAATAGTGGGTGGTACGTAGAATCCATTTTTGAACTTTGAGGGCAAATGGGCTAATCTGGTCTCGCCTCCAGAGTATAAAGTGGCACCTTGTTCAAGTCCAGACTTAATGAAATCTTGAATCTTTTGCTGCTGTTGCTTAGAAACTTGAGGTCCCTGGAAAGTCTTGTCATCGTAGGGGTCACCTACTACGTTAGACTCAAAATTGTGTTTGAGTTTGGCAAGGAATTCGTCTTTGATTGATTCCTGAAGAAACAAACGAGATCCAGCACAACAATCTTGGCCATGGTTGAAGAGAATTCCAGCACTGACCCAATTTACTGCCTGATCAATGTCAGCGTTATCGAATACAACAACAGGAGACTTACCTCCAAGTTCAAGCGTCACCTTTTTGAGATTACTTTGGGCAGCTGCTTCCATAATTTTACGTCCAGTGATCGTAGAACCAGTGAATGCCACCTTGTCGATATCCATGTGTTTGGAAATGGCGACCCCAGCTTCAGAGCCCAAACCATTGACCACATTTACAACCCCCGGCGGGAAACCTGCTTCCTTAGCCAACTTTGCCAAGATGAGGGCACTTAAGGGAGTTTGTTCTGCTGGCTTCATCACAATGGTGTTACCAGCTGCTAAAGCAGCACCAACTTTCCAGGCGAACATCTGGATCGGGTAATTCCATGGGATGATTTGTCCACAGACTCCGATGGCCTCCAGTCTTGTAAAAGCTATTTTGGCCCCTTCTTGCTGCTCAATTGTACGGCCCTCAACTTTATCAGCAAGACCAGCGTAGTATCTAAGACAATCAATACTGTCTACGATGTCTACATCTCTAGCCATCCAAACTGGCTTACCATTGTCAAGACTCTCGAGCTCGGCTAAAAGATCAATGTTCTCCTCAATCAAACTAGCCCATTTAAAAAGCGCCGTGGATCGTTGTGAGGGGGTCGAGTGTCTTCCCCAGGTGGTTTCAAATGCCTTTCTGGCGGCTTTAACGGCATCATCGATGTCTTCAGGGGTTGCTGCACTTACAGTGGCCAAGTATTCGCCCGTGGAGGGGTTTGGGGTGGTAAAAGCGTTGTTTCCTTTGGCAGATCTGAACTCATTGTTAATGAACAAGCCAGTTTCAAACGAGATTTCCCGTCCAGAGGGTGTTTTGATAGTAACAGACATGCTTTTGCCGTAGGTGTTCGATCTACTTTAGCGCTTATATACTTCAAATTTTCACCTCGCACTCACTTTCTTATCTTGGACCCTGCGTCGAAAATTTCCAAAATAGGCAAGACGGTCCAAGAGATCAATCTGGCGGTGGCATCGTCGAGGTTTCGCTAGGGTAGAAAGGAGAAGATGAACCGAACCCACCGGAGGGGCAAGATGAAGGCACTCCTAATAGCCCTTTGTAGATAATTGGTGTTTGAAAGATATAGGAGTTTTTTTTTGGGGGACTTTGATGGACTTTGATAGACTGTTCTAGCTATTCTCCCCCTCTTTGGTGATGATCTTTTAATCGATTACTCAGGTGCATGATTACCCTTTTGGAGAGAATCACCATGTTCATCAGCCTGGAGCTAGTTGATTTCAACTTTTCACTCTTGGCCAGTGAGTTGTAAACTTGAGGTTGAAATCTACTCCAACACGTAGCCACACGTATTTGAACGACGGGGCTCACGATTATTGCTCTAGTATCATGAGATTTCCCTAACAATGCCATGCTTAATCTCTTTGGCACAATTTTTTAGTCGCTGTAAACTGCATTTCCGTAGAAGCTGCATAAATTGATTCAATTGGACTCTTTAACACACTAGTTTCCTATATTTACAACCCATTTGTCACAACCCATTTGTCACACCTATCTTCTCACACTTATCTGTTCACTTCTTTCCTCGCCGAGTTGCATTGAATTCCATTTATATATCTCCAGAATATTGCATTCTTGTCTTCTTCTCCTCCTCTTCTACACTTCTAATTCGAGTACCTCTATTCTCCTAACTAACTAAACCTTCTGGTACATCAAAATGTATGCAGTCTTGCTTCCCTTTTCTCCCGTAACTACTTCACTCCTATCAATAGCTGAAACTTGAGTGTCATCGATTCTGATCCACTCATTATCAACCTTCTTACCGGCCTGATCCTCTTCTTCATCAAAAACGGAGGATCTACGAAGTACATCACAAGTATAATGACCCCCCCCTGCACTATTTCCATGATGATATACTACCCCAATGAGTCTATAATTCTTGGAAGTGGTCAACTTCTTGGTTACACACTCGCTTGGAACACTGAAAGAATGCAGATATTGGACCTTTTTGGTGATTTTTTCGATCCCTCCTCCGTAATGGCTGTAACTATTGCTAACCCCTCCATTGAATCCATTATACGATCCCTCCACTTTCGATGCTTGATGGGTTTGTTCCGAATGATTACTGAAAGTGGCGGGGGGCTCATTATTAGAAGTGTTGGTTTTATCTACTGAGGAGGAACTAGTCACGGAACTATTAGCCTTGGGAGACGATTCAAGAATAGTGGAAGTGCTTGTAGAAACTGGTGAAGACTCAGATGATGACGTTGTTGCCGATGAAAAGGACATTCCATGTGATTGATGCAGCACTTGAAATGCAAATCTCTTCAAATGAATAACCATGATATTGGGCAATTGATCTATGAATGTCTGTTTCTTTGCTACAACTTCCTGATTCGAGCTAGATTTGAAGGGAATACTTTCTGGTTCATTGAAAATCTTAAAAGCATCTTCAATGGTATTGATTCTCAGATCCAGAATATCCAATTGAATGTTCTGAAATGGATCTAAGGTAATTGATTGCAGTTCTTTACTTTTAGGAACCGTTAAAACGCTTCGGAATTGTCCTCCAAAAAGGGAGGTCACCGGCGTTGGTTCAATCTCCACAGTTCTTTTGGCAGTGAGTTTTCTATTAGAGCCAACTTCGGACCAGCCTCCTTCGCTCTCGTCTACGGTATTTGCAAGGCCAACGCTTTGATCAGAGCCCTTGATAATTTTCAATGTATTATGAATATTGGCCAACACGGTTTTATCATTAGCATAGTGTTGCAACAAGGGATCTAATTGTGGTGATTCCAAATTCTTTATGGCACTAGCAAATTCTTCTTGCAATCCATCCAAGAAATATCCCAACATTTCTTCTGCATCTTCTTGTTGACCCCATTTAAGATGACTAAATTTACTCAATTTTGTCAAGCTGAAGTAGAATTTTTCTGGGTTCATAGCCTTTGATGTCAACCCGGTGTTAGTGATGGTGGAAAAGTCCTCAAAAAATTGAACCGTTAAGTCAAGAAGAGGATGTGTCATTGGTTTTAACAGGCCGGTAGCCTTCTCTTGAATAAGTTTTAACATTCTATTGAACGGCTCACAGTAAAACAAAAGTTGCAAGATCAGATTCATATAACAAATGTTCCCCGTATTAGTAAGTCCTCTAGGTTTAACCCGAAATACCGAGAGATCTCTTTGACTAATAGGAGAGTAACTTGGGTCAAACATAAGTTTTAACAATAAGACACCCAAATCTGTGGTTGCCGATGAGTCCAAAGCACTTGCAGCATTGGAAAGAGCACTGCTAGCGTTATTTATTGCTACTGGAACTACACCAACAGACTTGGTCACTGTTTTCCTTTCTTTTTTGACCAGAGCAGGGGTGCTGTGTAATACAGCAGCCCAATTCTTGGCCTTTGATTGGGGTTCAGGGGTTGAAATTAAGGAATCGTTATAGTTGATGATTATACTACTAGTAGAACCACGATTTATGAACTTAACACTGGATTCAGGTTCCATGGTGGCAAAAAATTCCTGTCTTTGGCCAGTTGGGGTCTTTCTGGCCCCTCTAGAGAGAGCAAAATCGGTAGCGAATTGCAAAGGTGTACAATTAACGTAGATTGGATACATTTCCTTTGTGTTGTGGAAGTCAGAAGTGGGTAATTCCAGATCAAGAGGGTCGAGTTGAGGCACAACGGCGGCGGGCTTTGGCTCCTTTATGTCGGATTTTAGCTCTGGTTCTGGTTCTGATACTGCTGGAGTAACGGGTTTAGAGCCGGTTTCAGACTCAGATTCATCCACAGAAGCCTTCAACTCGCTGCTCTTGTCCTCAATCTGCTGCTGCTTTTCGGGTCTTTCCTTATCTCTTTCATCTTCCTTCTTCTTCTTCCCGTTCTTGTAGTAGCCATTTCTCGGCACGTTTGGGCTTCCAGGGTAATTTTGATACGAAGGAGCATAGGCATACTGTGGGGTATACATGTAGCCATAGGGTACCGGCATAAACTGGGGTTGGGGCATGTATTGGTAATATGGGTTCATAGGAGGCGGTCCAGAGGCATAGTAAGGGTACATCTGGGCTTGCATTTGCTGTTGTTGCATGGCGGCGGCTTGCTGCTGCTGTTGCGCCTGCTGGGAGGCAGCAGCAGCTGCCTGTTGCATCTGAATGTTTGCTGGTTGGGATGGCGAGAAGCTTTCGGCGTTGACCCGGAAGCGCAGCGGCCCAGTGGCGGTGTTTGAAGGGGGCATATTGGTGATAGGGGGCGGTCTCTTTGAAGTCTATTGATTTCAGTTTTCTATGGGCTCTATGGGCTCTATTAATGTGTGGAGGGGGGCTCTATTATGGGCTCTGGTATTGGATATGTCTCGATTAATCTTGTTATGCGTGGAGCTCTTTGATGCACATTTCAACCAATGATCCGGGACAGTTGATGCGGTGAGTGGGTCCAGGTGGGGGTTGCAGAGTGCTGGTAGGGGGTTTGAGATTGGTGGCCTTGTTTAAAGCTAGATGAAGGGCCAATTGGGTGGAAGGGGGAATTTTTTTGAGTCGAACTTTCTACTGGAGTAGTAAAGTCTCTGATTTTTTAGTATGCGGGCCCTTAGATGAAAAAGGATGTGGGTTAGTTCAATTCGACACTGAGGCGGGCTAAATTGAGCAAAAAAAAGCAAATTAAGGGCAGACGTATGCTGATTACAGACCGGTGTGTCTGATATGTGCTCGTGAACGGTGAAACTGCTACTGCAGGTCGATTTTTCAAGCTAGCGAACTGGTGTTCGTCTGGTAAGACTTAGTAGAGCGACGAAAAAATGTTGATTTTGAAATTAAAAGAGATCCTTGGAAAATTTCTTCGATATTTTTTATCGGACGGGAAAATTTTTTCTCTCGCACGAATAATCTATTGGGGTGGGGGAGAGGAGCTTAGTAGAGGAGCTAGGGTCTTTTTTACTAGATCCTTCTTTTTGAGGGACCTTTGGCGATCGTTGGGAAATCTTTAGCGAGGGTTGAATGGCAAGGAGTAGGGGGATGATTTTGCTAGTTAATGATGGGCAATTGAGATTCGAGTCTATTGTCTGATTTTAATGCATAAGGGTGGAGAGAGAAGATGGCTAGTTCTAGAAACTTAGGGACATTTGTAGGACGAAATTTAGCAATGGTGTTGTTCCCATTGGTCCCCCTGGACCGCTGTTAGTTAGGCTAAGTTGATGCTGGGTTGGGGGCCGCGCTTGGGAGAGGAATTAAGAGAAGTTAGCGGGAAGTTAACGGAAAGATAGCAGAAAGAGTTAATGGAAAGAGAATTGAAAGATAGAAGAAAGTTCATTGAAAGATAGAAGAAAGTTAATTGAAAGATAGGGGGAAGATAATGAGAAGTTAAGAAGAGGATAATGGGGATTTGGGTGCTATTCACCGAAGACATTGACCACTTATGGACCGACGTTTGATTTTTTAAGAGATATGCTCAACGAAAATAGAGGTCAGAAGAGGGAACGAATATTGATAACACAATAAAGATAAATCAAAAAGAAATCACTAACACAAGCCATAATGTATTGAAGAGTAAACTGTGACAAGAGTGGCCATGAAAGAAACAATAAGACGAAGAATTTTGTCACCACGATTAGTTCCCGATCATCAAATTATACTTGTCAAACTATAGCTACATATTGAATCTCGTTATTTTAGCGACAATTTACCGATAACTCTATGCTGACTGAACCAATTCATCTGGCTACGCTCGAGCCTTTTGATGAATTAAGCGCCTCTAAATTGAATAAAACTCTTTATCTCTTTCTATCTCTTTCAATCTCTTTCAATCTCTTTCCCTCTCCTATCCTATCCTTTTATTCCCATTCCTATGTCGTCTTCTAATCTCCTATACTTCCCTTCAACATCTTCATTTCTCATTAGTCATTACTTTATGTCACCTAGTGTTTCATCTCCTCTACCTGGCAACCCACAGAAAACCCTCATCAAAGTTCGCAGCCATGATGTACACCGCCAATAAATGGCTGCACACTGGTACTACCAGTGGCATCTTGTAAGTGTTAGTAGGATCCCGCATGAGTCGGTGAAGCAAATGATCGCTGTTAAACACTTTAGAAACAGTTTCCTGGCTCGAACGGAGCCGTTTCAATGGATCCTTCCCAATTATCGGCTCCGGATGCTGTGTCGAATTTCCTAGTATCTGTCGCAGGTATTCGCTGCAACTACAATACCATATTTTCAAATCCACAAGCTCAAGATTAGCATTTTTCCAATGGCTTTCGTTTCTCAATGACCGACTTGGTTCAAATAGATGTCTGTATGCTACTTGTTCCTTCTCTGTATATTGTCGTACCTGTTCTGCTATGCTCTTTTCTTCAGTAATTTGCAACTCTTCTTCATCCGGTACTCTTTTCGTGACAGACTGGGCCAGTGCCACTGAAATCACCACTGGAACTCTGAAGTCTCCGTCGAAATAGCGCAGAACCTTTTCAAACTTGGATACTTCTTGAGCCTCTGAATCGTTCTCTGCCTCCATAATTTCAGTTACCACTCCATGACCATCTAGAATGGATAATGCACTCATGAACATATCGCCAAATGTGTAAGCTAGCATAGTAGCCTTGTCTTTATCCACCACGTGCACAATTTCGTTTCTAGGGACTTTATCCATGACAATTGCATTCATTTGCTGCCACCTTAATTGCTGTTCGTCGCTTTGGGACCGTTTCATGAGATCCTCGGTAGCCTGGGCTAGATATTGTTGTTTAGGCTGCAGTATGAAGAGGCCATCGGCAAGTGATGGTAATAATACCAACACCAGGGCATTTTCTTCGAGCAAGTCGCTCAATTCACTATTCATTGGATTAGCTGTTGAAATTCTGTGAAAAAAATGATGAGGATTCTAGTAAACTTCGTAAGTTCCAGAAACGTCGTAAACTTTGTAAGCTTCATAAACTTCATAAACTTTCACTATTTCTGAGGTAAGCTGCTATTATCTAGAATTTCCTAATTCTTGTCCCCATTCTTTCTCTGTGAGTGCTAGGGACGCAACACTCTTTCCATGTTGCTCAATATAACTTCAGTCTCTCTTCAGATACATCTTTCTAAGAAATCTAACTACAACCAGCTACTCAATCTATCTAAATCCGTCTTGGCCAACCCTTCTTCTTTCTTCTACCGCACTCTTACGATAGCATTGACTTCAATAAACCAGCTCGACATGACTTCACCTTTACTTTTACATTGATCCATCATCCAAAGAAACTTACTTGCTAAACTCATAACCAAACATAAAGACCACAGTTATTCGGTAACATGAAGACCACTATTGCTCAGTAATGTAAAAGAACACTACACTATTCGCATATCACTATTAGTGCCGATAAAATGTACACCACTATACACAATCCAAAGCTACCACCTACATACTCTATATCTAGCTATTCCTCCATCACCTCCTCCCGCCCATAAATTCTCCCGAGTTGTTTTTCCTGTCTCTATCTCATTGTCTTCCCTTTCTAACCTCTCGAATGTGGTTTCTCTCCCGTACCAATCCCGCTACTGGCCTCATTTCCCACCATCACTAGTCACGCTTCTTGTTGTGTTTATCTTTTCCGATTGAATTGGTGATTCTCGTGATTTTCGTGATTTCTAGTTCTAGCTGCTTATATCTGGCATAGGTTAATTCAGACTTTGATTTCTCTCGTTTGTTATCAGTCATCATCTGCCCAAAATGTTCGATTCTTTGCCCAAAGATTTGAAACAGAAGATCTTAGAAACCATCTCTCAACATCCAAACACTGGACCGATCTTCGAGGCCTTGTATGACCATTTCGACGGATCTTCTTCTCGTAAGAAACCAAAAAATGAATCAACGGCGGAGCAACCAACGGAACAACCATCGGAACACACAACGGAGAAACCAGTTCATACCCCAAGGGCTCAACCATTGTCTATTGTCACCCCTATTGCCCCCGATCAAATCATTTTCCAATTACTGGCTTTACTGTTCATGCTGCCCCAACGTAAGAAGCTTAACTTGGTACTTCATCTTTTCGTACTGCCTGGAGCTCAACCGACTCCAGTTCTTTCAGCGGTGAACCCACTGACGATGATTCCCGAGGTCCTGATAGCAAATTTCGCTCTGCTGGTTAAAATGTGTCTACTTTTGCCCGTATTGGGTAGCAATTTGAACACCCAGGGTCGTAAACTCGGCTTGCTTTGTTTATGGATGCACGATTCATATGCCATCAACGCGAAAAATGAACCGATTGTGGTACAATTGAACTTCGATGTGGTCAAGAAGGAAATGATAAAGACGGGGAAGATCCCAGAGAACATTGAAGATGTTGTTCTGGATGGAAATGCTGATGTTCAACCAGTTCATGAGGCAATCATTGACTTTTTGGAGCGTCAGTTTGGGTTGTGTGGGTTGAATTTGATCAATTACCTTCCTTCATCTGCTTTTAGTTCAAAGAATAAAGTATTGCTTGATAAAGATGGAGGGATTGCCATCTCTGGAGACGGAATTCAAAGTGATCTTGTAATGGCAAACGCTTATCGTGGGCTGAAAGAGGGGATCATTGTATTGATAGCTCCGAATGATGTTTGTAAAACCCCATATTTGGTGTATGGATTCAAAAAACCGATCCTTTTGTACAATATGAAGCATATTAAGCATATTTCATACACTAGCATTACTCGAATCACCTTCAATATCCTTATAACGTTTCTAGTTCCCGGTGAAGAAGAAGAGACAATTGAGTTTGGTATGATAGATCAACAACACTTCCAGGCCATAGATGATTTTGTAAAGGCACAGCATATTAGTGACAATTCATTTGATGATGAGTTAAGGGAAAAAAGAGGTAAGGAGGAGAAAGATAATGAAAAGGAGGGGGCGGAGGGTGGAGATGGCGACGACGTGGTTGGCGAAGATGAAGATGAAGAGGAAGATGGTACGTATCAGGCGGGAATGGAGGAGGAATCAGGGAGTGGCAGTGGCGGTAGTGATAGTGATAGTAGCTCTGATGGTGACTCTGATATGATGTCGGAGGATGATGATGAAGATGAGGATGATTTGGAGGAGGAGGACGAGGACGGGGGAGAAGCAAAGGAATAGAGCAGAGGAGCAGGGGAGCAGGGGAGGAGATGAAAGATAACGGCGTGGCATAGAGACAGAGTGAAGAGATAGCAGATTTATGTAATACTAGGTACAAGATTGTGAAGTTGATAGAGAGAAAGAGTAGGTCATAACAGAACAACTGGAGCTTCTAAGGCTTTGGAAGACAACTGGAGCTTGCAGAGCTCTGGAAGTCGCTCACTAAGGTATTCAGTTTCCAAAGCAGTCGATATCTAGGTGTTATCTATCTCCACAGGTGTGTTGATATCTAAGTGTTCTCTATCTCTACAGGTCTACAGGTCTACAGCTCTTCTCTATGTCTTTTATTCGTACATGCTATCATTGCCCGCTCTTGGCGTAATCATCCAACAACTCAAAGAATTTACCTCTCTTAATGCCCTGGAACTCTGGCAACTCGGGTCTCTGTTCACCAAACAAAGCAATTCTTTGTGCTCTCTGCTCCAGCAAGGCTGTCAATCTTCTCTGCAACAAATCATCATTTCTTTTCACGATATTGTGACCAAGAGTAAAGAAAGAAACGGCGAAACCAATCAGATAGAGGTAGCCCAAGGGCTTGTATCTCAAGGGGTTTATTTCTTTGGACATGATACCCAACTGGATGACACGGGCACCGACTCCGAAGAGTGAATACTTGACCAAATCCACGGTTTCTGGGACACTGAAGGCCATGGCTATGGGGTTTGAAGGTGTTTGAAACGGTGAAAATTTGATTGGCGGAGAGAGAGAGAGAGAGGGAAGGAGAGAGAGGGAGAGAGTGAGCAGGTGGGAGAGAGAGGGAGAGAGAACTATTTTATATGGGAAGAACAATTAAAGAGGCAATGATAATGAAGAAATGAAGAGCAGAGAGCACATAAGATTGTAGACAACGATACTCTGATTGCATCGTCTGTCTATGTATATGGATTTCTATGTCCCTCTATGTTTTGTACGCATGTATGCATGTATGCCTACAATAATAGATAGAGATACACATACATACACACACTCATACGTTTCTGCCTCTATCTCTTTCTCTTCTATCATCCACAGTCCTCCCCCTCCCCCACGGTCCTCTAGCCTCCTCCACAGTCCTCTTCTTTCCTCCACAGTCCTCCCTCTTCCCCCATCTATCCACTTCGCTTTTGAGTGCGACAATTTTGCGCTAGACAGCGGCACTTGGCGACTTAACGACTTAGTGACTCAGCGACTTATCGATTTAGCTCCTTCGCGACTTTGCGCTTCCCTAAATTATGTGGCGTCAAAATTCCGCTCTCGCTCGCCCATTTCCGCTTTCTCGTCTCTTTGCTGCAAATATCCATTCTCCTTCTCTTCCTCTTCTTCTTCTTTTCTTGAAGTCTTCTCCTTCTTCTACCCCCTATTGCCTTGAAACATGTCCATCAATTTCTATAGAGGCCATCCTACCCTTTCCCTTTTGCCCTATGAAAGCATTTCTAACGCTTACGATAAGGTAGTCCTTGAAAATGACTACTCAAAATCATTGGAAAACCCTGCAAATCGTCACCCTTTAAGTTACGGAACTGATCCGGGAAATTGGGACGTTAGAAAGACTTATGCTACTTGGAATGATCGTATTTTTAACAGGAAATCCCCATCTGATCCAGACACAATCAATTTGACTGCAGGAGCTTCGTATGGAATTGCTAATATCTTGACTTCATTGACCTCAGTAGCTCGTGGAATCACCCGTCAAGCCTTCGTAGTCACACCTTGCTATTATTTGATCAATGGTGCATTTGTTGATGCCGGTTTCGAAGACAAAATTACCGCCATTGATGAGCTTGAACATGGTCAATATGACATTGACGTCGTTCAATTGGAAAAGGAATTAATTAAACATTCAGAGGGGCTTGAATCAGCCGATAATCGTCCTATTAATATCAGGGAAGACCCTTTGGGCCGTGGAACTGACAAGAAGTACAGGTTTGTTCTCTACATTGTTCCGACGTTTTCTAATCCATCTGGAGCTACTTATTCTGTGGAAACTCGGAAGAAACTCCTTGAACTTGCTCGTAAATACGACCTTTTAATCATTTCGGACGATGTCTACGAGCTTCTAGATTATTCCGATGAACCAGACCACAAATTGACTCCAAGAATTGTCTATTTAGACCGGGACTCTCTTCCTGAATGGGATCAATTTGGGCATTCCATCACAAATGGGACCTTTTCCAAGATCATTGCTCCGGGGCTTCGCCTGGGATGGCAGGAAACTGCCACACCAAAATTAGTTCAGCAATTAGCTTCGACTGGTGCTAATAGATCTGGTGGAACTCCCAATCAATTGTCACTGTTTGTCGTCAATGAATTGATTATTTCGGGCGAATTAGACCGAATTGTACTGAAATATGTGATTGTTTATAAGGAAAGAGCCCAAAAGATGAAGCAATATTTATCCCAATACTTACCAACTACTGCAAAAGTTCACGGGGGTGATGGAGGATATTTTTTATGGGTTGATATCAATCAAAAAGATAAGGATCATCGTAAGGTAGAGAAGATTTTGAAGGAACGTGGAGTTATTTTGGGATCTGGTGATGATTTTGAAGTTTATGGGGATTCTAGAGGCTGGGGTCATAATTGTGTAAGATTGTCTATTAGTCATTTGCTGGTAGAGGACATTGAAAAGGGCATTAAGATTTGGGGGGAGGTGTTGAAAGAGGAAGGTTATTAGAGGAAAAGTTTCGAAAGACAGAGCGAAGAAGAATAAAAAGACCAGGAAGGAAGCAGAAGCAGAACAGGGGCAGAACAGAAGCAGTACAAGAACTGTTACCTGGAGAACAGCTAATATTCCCCCAATAAACTCCAATTGATCAGCAACTCAATCCCGTAAAATGATTTAGTGATGGTTAAAATGTTCTAATCTCTACATAGCTTGGTGAGTTTTAGACTAGTCTTCGTATATCAGAGATATAGGAAGCCGCATCTGCATAACGTACACCCCTTTGTGAATAAACAGTCTCCTAGTTCTGTCTGTATCCCCTTCTCGCCGTATCCTCTATTATACATCCTCTTCTCTCTGCATCCTCTTTGTCTAGAAGCCACCAAATTTTTGGAGCATCATGATATCTTCTTGTTAGTACATTTTCATACAAAAAAGTAAGGCATTTCAGCGTAGATCTTGGTGTAACTTTTTCTAATCTCATGGATTATCGATATAGGCAAGTGTTGTCATCCTTATATGCCATAAAAAGTACATACATTGTAGTTGCTGAAGAAGTTTTTCTCAAGTTTTCCATCGGTGAAAAATTTATCCTTATAGAGGGAAATAGGTTACCCGGATATCAACCCACTGGGGGCGGTTATGGATTGATAGTAAGGGAAAGGGTCGAAAATGGCTCGAGAGGGTCAACAATATCGTTATTGGCCTTATAGTATCGTTATTTGGTTAATCTTTTATTCTACTGAAATGGGGTTGAATGGTTACTGTGGTGTAGCATGGTTGCCGCTTTTGTACAAATTTCGCAGCCATATTGCAACACAACAATGAAAGACTTCGTGGTTAGGTGCCGGTGGGGAGCAGTCTCTGGACTCTCCATAGCTTCTTATGTTGTGGATTGGGTGATTCTTATCACTGCTGTATGTATGGGATTATTTTTAATCCCCAGAATGACCCCCTACTACCATCAGTTCCATACAAACGATATATCTCTACAGTATGCTTATGTAAATGAAGCAGACACAGCTGTACCCACTAATGCATTGATTATACTAAGTGTAGTGGTTCCAGCCACTCAGTTTATCATGGCACCTCTCCTTGCTCGAAATTCAGTTACCAGGAAGCTTTGGGATATCCATTGTGGCCTCAAGACGTTATGTGGTGCCCATGCAGTGCTGATGTCAGTCACCAATCTCTTGAAGAATGTTTGTGGCGTCCCCAGACCCGACTTACTCGCCAGATGTGTCCCATTAATAGGATCAGTGGGAATGCTTGGACATCATGATTGTACTTCTGTTGATCAGAATCTTCTCGATGACGGCTTCAGGTCATTTCCATCGGGTCATCTGCTGGCTATATTCTGCGGTATGGTACTCTGTCATCTTAATTTGTGTGCTATATTACAAGTTTACGATCTTCGAAATATCACTGGTAAACAAGTCATGGCTCTTGGTCCCTTGGTGGTCGCTGCTGTAACTGCTGCTACAAGAATAAGTGACAATAGACACTTTCTTCGAGACGTTGTGGCCGGTGCATGTCTTGGTACCCTCTGTGCTTGCTGGTTCTATCTGCAACATTTTACTTGCACCAGGAATCTCAAGAACTGTGGTAGAGCTTTCCCACCAAGACGGTTTGCCGTTTCTAGATTCTTTGGGAACCAAGGTGGGTTCTGGAGCCTACATGATTCGATTCCTGGCTCTGTTCAAGTACGGTGCCTTGACAGAGAGGAAAATATTGCAAAGCTTCAGGAAAAGACTGGATTGGTTTTAGATAACTCGTCAATGGAAGCTCATATCAGAGGAACCAACATAGTTAACGAATCAGAGATGCACATATATGATTTGGAAGAGGAATAGTTAGAAGTTCACTTAGATACACAGATTGGGTCTCGAATAGCAAAGTAAACGAATTCACATGAGCTTACCGGCTTAATCGGTTGTAGTCATAGAACCTTATTATCAAATTAGACATGACCATTCAAACTTCATAAGGGACTCTTTCCCTTTCCATTCCCCTACGTTAACCCAATTTCCGGGTCCTCACACGAGCCTGGTGGAGCTTATCCGAGGTACGATCAATATCGTCTCTGAGTTCATCCAAGATGTCATTCTGCTCAGCCACCTCTTGGTTGATAAGCTCACCTAATTCACGTTGTCTTTGGACCATCTTTCTGAGTTCTCCGACCTCCTGGTCCTGTTTCTGGTGGATCTGGATCTGTTGTTGCATCAATTCCGAGTTGGAGAGTGATAACGTTTCGTTGGTTTCACGGACCGGACCACCTAGATTTCTGACGGAGCTGAACCCCTTCACAGCGGTAGCACCAGCAGCACCAGCAGTGGCAGTAGCAGTTACACTATGTGGCTCATCACGATGCAACTTCAATAACTTCGACAGTTGCTCCTCCAATTCCTTCATTGAAGAACGCCTACTACTTAATTCCGATGAATTGAGACCTAATTTGGGAAGCCAGTTCTCAAGACTCGATAAACTCGGTTCTATATATCGATTGACCTTCTCTCGAGCTGATATCCGGTCTGCTAAGGGGACGTTCTTCCCCGATACACTGGCATTTAAATCGGCCAAATGATATTTCACTTTCCGAATCAACTCCTGCCAGCTGTTGGCGTCTAATTCACCGGAACTGAGCAGCAAAAGCTCAGATATCTCCCCGGACTCCAGAGTGGCCATAAAGGTGTTCTGGCTAAACTTGAAATTGACCGGTAAGTTCAAGAAATCCCGCACCGGGTCTTGATTTTGGAGCTCCCGATCGGATATAACAGCATTGAAGAACAGAGCAAGCTTCAATCTACGTTCCTCCACCACCGTATTACCCGAGAACCACTGCAGCTTGTGCTTAGGGGGTAGCTCATAGGGGAAATCCAGCACCGAGATCCCCAAATGACGACATAACTTGGTCACTAGATCGGAAAACTCCGAGTATCGTTTGACAACTGTAATACTACGAAGCGGGAGTCGTACCAACATATGATAGAACACAACCCCTCCTTCCTTGGAGGTCTTGTTGATGGAAACTATCGAAGGCATGAACTTCTATATCAAAAAATCCGAAAACGGCTGAAACGAAAACTAATCGGCTATTTTTACCAGCCGGGACTGCACACAGACTGGCCGCGGCGGACCCATTTTGCACCTTGTTCCTTGTGGAGTGGCCAATCTCTGCAGGATTGCAGCCTTCAGGTTGATTGCTCTCCACATTATAATCATTGCTTTGTCCTTGTTTGACACAATTGAAGGGCTGTGAAGGTAACGTATGAGTACTAACAGTGAAATTGCTCCAGCGGAGCATGTAGATCATGCCTCAAGGACCATTGGGAGCCCAGCTGCTTCTCCAGAGGTCAATTCATCTTCTCGCGACCCAGAACGGGAACCGCTCTTAGAGGGCCATTATGTCTCACCAGATGACCCCGTTGTTTCTCCCTTAAATCTTTATAAGATCCGAGTTCTTCGAGTGGTTAACCTCTTGGTACTAGTAACAAACATTGTCCTTTTCTTCGTATTTTTGTTGTCGGATTTTGTAGCCATTCCGGGTCTCGATAGCAAAGGCACTTCCTTTTTGGACTTGGATATCTTAGCTATTTGCATTTTAAGTAATTTGTTGACTCTTTGGTGCTTTGATATCCCAGCTTACTATGAAAGATTGCTTGGTTATGCTGTGGCAGGATTATTACTATTCAATTTTGTAGTCATATCCATATCAAATTTCTTTGGAAATGGTTTCAGTGGCTGGTTACAATTGCTTCTTTTATGGTCATTTGCCAATTTCGTGTTTGATTCCTTGGTTGACAAATGGGTTGATGAGGGAAGGAAATACCAAGAGATAAAGTACACTGGAAGAGAAGAAACCAGAAGAACAGTGGGAGAGTTATTTGTGATTTTCGTGAAGACTCTTGTGAAATTTGCCATCGCATTGCTCTTATGGTCTATAAGCTTTACTCTTTGGGTCCGGGTTTTTGATCTGTTCTTACAGCCCTGGGGAACTTTAGTACCGGTCAGTAATGACCAATTCCGGGTTCATTTGGCCTGTTTTGGAGCCCATGGTAATACTTCAGCTACTGACCAACCAATAGTCTTGATCGAAGGTGGTCAATTGACATCCTCGGAAACTGTTCAGTCATGGGTCGAAGAATTGTATCACTTAAACAGAATCGATAGATATTGTATTTGGGATCGTCCTGGTTACGGGTTTTCCGATAGTGGACCTTCTCCAAGCTCTATTGGAATTGTTGCCGAATATTTGAATGAGGCTCTTAAGAGTGAAGGAATTGATGGCCCATTTGCTTTAGTTGGATTCGATATCGGTGGCTTGTACTCTAGAGTGTTTGCCTCCAGATATCCTGGTTTGATCCATTCCTTGACTTTAGTAGACAGTTGGCATGAGGACCTTTTACTTAATAATCCTTTCAAAAATGCCGCCAATGAAGAGGATTTCTCGGTGTTTAAGAACATCCTTGAGCCCATGAACCATTTCACCGGTTTCAAGCTTTGGCTTAGAGGTATATGGTCACCATTTGGATTCATGACTAACGCTCATTGGATTTTCCACCCAAGGAAGTACTCTTCCAAAAGTCGTATTTTTGGACGGGACATGTTAAAGACACCCAAGTATTTACGGGCACGGTTACAAGAGCAAATAACTTCATCGATCCTTTCGTACAATGAAGTCGTTGCATCTGATTTGCACGATATTCCGTTAAGCGTAATTTCTTCAGATTTTATGATCAAAAACTCGTTATCATGGGGACTGTGGCAACGTAAGTTGACCAAGCTTAGCAAAAATGCCCTCGAATGGGTTGTTGCTGACTCCAGTGGCCATTTGATATGGGAGAGTTCCAAGGGCCGGGCACAATTACAGGATTTGTTGTTACGGACTGTTGGCGAGAGTGGGAAGGTAAAGAAATAGTTAAGTTATGTTGAATTGATTATACTACGATGCCGTATTATTTATTATGTAACCTATATCACCAGGGTTGTAGGAGCCGGTAATCAGGAATATTGTCACAACAGAAGTTATCGGCGAAGTTCAGAAAATTGAAGCAGGAAATGAAACAGAAATAGACCAAGAGTGTGGATGAATATTAATTTAATTGGATTACACATAGTTGTGAACACCCACAACCCTGTTTCATCGAATCGACCTGGCGATATCCTCGAGATCGTAAAAACATAAGATCTAAACATATATATATGACTTACCAAATTGACCTCTTTCCTATTCACCTATGGCCCTTTCTTCAACCTGGTTTTCCTTCTTACCGCCATCATCTTAGGCTTAGCTGCATGAGCGAAGAATTACTGAACTGAGCGAAGAAAGAAGCTGCAAGACCTGCGTCGCCCAAATAGGAAACTACACTGGTATGAGAGGGAAGAAGGGCCACATCTTTATCCACAAGAAACCATTCTAGAGCTACGTGAACCAACACAGCAACGCCAAAAACAATCACACACCTTGATAGCCGTCTATCAATGCTCCAAACTTTCTTAATTAATTGAATTCGAACCCCATCATCCCCCTCCCCTCCGTCTAGCTCGTCTCCTACATTCCCGTAGGCACCCAAACATCCTGCACACAGCCCGCACACATATCCTCAACCACAATCAAAAAAAAGGGCGAGCGACACGGGCCAAACTCGAAGTCACGGTTATAAACCCCCTCCGTAGTCGCCCATTACTTTGCCAAAAGCTCTGGACTCTTCCACCCTGAGCCCTGAAAGTGAACAGGCCACCGAAACATTACTTCTAAGCCCGTTAACCCTCCAAAAAACACGCCATTTGAATGGATCGGTCCTCTCCGATGGTGCTGCCACCCTCGGGTTCTAATCTGCTGTCAGTTCCGGCCCTCAAAACTTCTACCCGGTCAGCATCAGGGAGTAGCATCCGATTACTGAGTCCTCAGATACCTCGAAAGCCCGAATCACCACCTACAGTGCCACCAGCGTCTCAACAAACCCTGGACTCATCATCCCAGCCTTTTCACGGGCCTCAAACCCAGCCCCGCCGACTGCTGTTCGGTTTGGGAATTCTTCAGTCGCTCACAAACCTGATGAGACAACATTCGGCCAATAGTGAAGAGCAGATTACCCACAACGACCGCAGTAGCCCTCCTATTGTCGAACTGCCTCATCATTTCATGAGTAATAGTCCTACTATTGCCAATTTGGCAACATATGCTTCAGATCTGAGCGCCGCCATGGCGCCACCACTGCGTTTGGGACTTGAAGATTTGAACGGGATCCCGGAACTGGAGTCTGGAACTGGAAGTGAACCAGAGGCAGAATTACCACAGCAACTGGTTCAACCTAAGGATGGTAAAACCCCAGAACTCGATGCAAATGTCGTAAGCAATGAATTTCCGACCCTTGCCCCTACGAATCTCAATCCCTCTCTCGCGAACCCACAATCACAGCATGTAGACCATCACCTAGAGCCACTGGTCGAGGGTCCTAGTTCCGCCAATATCGTCTCTACTCCAACCCCTGTCGTCTCTACACTCCCAACCTCTCAGGAGGGCAGACAGCTGGCTGACACTGCCGAACAAAGTGGGATGGACAAAGATGGCTTCTTTCTGATCAGACTCACCCCTCTAATCGATCATTCTCTGCTGTCTCTGGGTCTTTATTTTGCCCCTATCATTCGTAAAATGAAACCTACCTCGGAAATTCTGATCGGCAGATACACCGAAAAGAATAAACTGGCTGCCCATGCACCACAAGGATCACTGGCTCCAGTAGTTTTCAAATCAAAGGTCGTTTCTCGAGTTCATGCTCTCTTTTCCTGTAACGAAGACGGTCAATGGTTTTTGAAGGATTGCAAATCTAGTTCCGGTACCTTTCTCAATCATATAAGGCTTTCACAGGCTCTGCAAGAGCTGCTGCTTATGCCCCTACTTGATGGAGACATCATCCAGTTAGGAATGGACTACCGTGGAGGAACCGAAGAGGTCTACAGATGTGTGAAAATGAGATGTGAGTTCAATAAGAGTTGGCAGAGAAAAGTTAACCAGTTTAACTTAGAGATCCATAAAAAGTTGAAAAATTTGTCAATCAGCAATGAAAAGGGCTCGCGAACTGGGGCAGATATCTTGAAAGATGGCTCCAATCATCTGATAGAGGAATTACTGGAATGTGCCATTTGTCTTTTGAAGTTGGAACCTTGCCAGGCAATGTTTATCAGTCCTTGTCTGCACCTGTGGCATTATAAATGTATAAGGCCGGTAATTATTAAAAGCTACCCACAGTTTTATTGTCCAAACTGTCGCAGCATGTGTGATTTGGAGACTGATATAGAGGATGACGATTAGAGTGACATAGATTTGGCTCAATACATATAACAGAACAACCCTAGTAGTTCCTGGCTGGATTTCCGTTTATTTAACTTACTAATTATGATTCTATGTATCTTCAACTTTCGTATTTTTGTTCCGTCTGTGACATTTTAGAGATAATGTTTAATAATTATATCCTACTATTGTTTCCTACTTTTCACATTTGCATTACTTGTCGGGTAATAATTGTTCTTCTATTTTGAACCAGATAATTTCGAATTTACGTCTTCATATTGTATATTCAAGCCACCCAGGGTATGGCTTGTCCATCTCTCTCCACTTCACTTCCTATCATGTTTGATCCACCGAGCACATGCAGTCCTTCAACCCCCATGTGACATTGCTGGGGTGGAGAAGAAAGCAATTCTGATTATTTATCTCTTCAAACATCATGGTAGCAGTTTTAGTGTCTGGAGCTTCGGGATTCATTGCCCAGCATATAGTTAAGATTTTGATAGAAAGGGGTTACTCAGTGGTCGGCACTGTAAGATCTCATGAAAAGGGTGAAAAGTTGCGTAAGAATCTCGGTTCCCCACGATTCAGCTACGAGATAGTCAAAGATATTGGGGCCCCCGGAGCCTTCAATGAAACCATGAAAAAACACCCAGAAGTAACCGTTTTTCTTCATACTGCTTCCCCTTTTCACTTTTCAACGAAGGACCCTGAGAATGATTTGTTGCTTCCAGCCATCAATGGTACCAAAAATGCTCTTACGTCTACTATGGAGTATGCCCCACAAATTAAGAGAGTCGTAATTACATCATCCTATGGTGCAGTTTTTAATCCTGAAAGAGAGTTAGATCCTGAGTACACAATCACAGAGAATTCGTGGAATGAAACAACGTACGAAGAGGCAAAAGCTAATGCCTTTGTAGGGTACTTAACTTCCAAAGCTTTGGCGGAAAAAGCGGCTTGGAATTTTGTGAAAGAGAATAAGCCTAATTTCGAATTATCTACAGTAAACCCAAGTTACGTCTTTGGCCCACAGGCTTTTGATTCAGAATTGAAGGACACCCTTAACACATCCTCGGAAATAATCAACGCCATCTTGAAATTGAAGCCCGACGATAAAATACCTGCTAATAAGGGTGGTTTCATTGACGTGAGAGACGTCGCAAAAGCTCACTTGGTAGCCTTTGAAGATCCAAAAACAGTTAACAGACGTCTTCTACTCACTAATAAAAAATTTCATAACCAGCTGATAGCCGATATAATTAACGACAATTTCCCTTCCATTAAGGGTAAAATCCCAATTGGATCTCCAGGTTCTGGAAAACCAAGAACAAAGAAAATGGCCTTTGTCGATAATCTGGAAACTAAAAGGTTACTTGGATTCAAATTCATTGACTTAAAAGAAACTGTCGTGGATTCTGTCTCTCAGATAATCAGAGTAAAGAGCAAGCTTTAGTTTATGATACAGATAATTTCATGTAAAAGGTAGGCCTCTCTCGTATTGAATGTATTTTTTACTTAATATTATTAACAGGGACTGTGAGGAATAATGTCCTACTATGCTACAATCTTTCTTCTTTCTGAGAGAAGTAATCCTAAAACTCCTGGTAATGGTCAACCGTATAACTGATGTAAAATTTATTAAAGATGGGTAATTTAATAACAAGCTTGCCAGGCTCACACACCTAATGCAGTCTCCTCTTTTGGGTTTGTGATAAGTTTTTTCTACTAAGCTGGCACACTTCAGAGATATAGTCCAAGGAGAACCCAAATTCTGACTGGCGCTACCGATTGAATACTTGATGCGCAATTACAATTGAAAGTTTATCCTTTCACACGTGATTAACTGTGATGCTAGACTTCGTTCTGTAATTACATGCGTTAGAGAAAATGCATATGCGGTCGATAAAAATCGTTCAAAGCCGCTCAATTAACTGAAATTTGACCGTTAGAATTTGAATCACTTATCCGAAAGAACTTATGTGAGGGAGCCTTTCAGTTTGATACAACATGCCTCGTTAGAATGTAATTATACTGAAAACGACGACATAGACGCGTTTCCTTTGCTACGGAAAGTATAACTCAGTTGAAGTTTACGAATAGTGGAATTTTAGTGAGACCCTGTTCATTTTATTTTTCAACCTTCAATTACCCCATATATTTAAACTTTAGAATAATTCAATTGCAGAAAACGGTCAGTGCACATAAAAAAAGTGGATACAGTGGAGACACCAGAAAGATCAATACCAAATAGGATATATCAGATTTTCAAACGTTCAGTCGACTTCGTTTATAATACAGATCCGTTGAAAGCTTTCGAATCTAGGAAATCAGCAAAATTGGTGCAATTTTTCGTTACGATTATCTGGAACCATTTCGTGGCTTAAGTTCCGCAGCCGTGTTTATTTTTTAGCCTTTTTTTTCCTTTTGATTCCACAATATGGAAGGCTAGAGGTGAATTCCTCTAATTAGCTTTACAATGTTTGTATATTATTTAGAACTTTCGTAAAACTGGCTTCAGTCGTTTTCTCTTAATTAAATCTTTTCAACAACTTTTACCGTAGACATGTCAAGGAGGTATTTAACCCAGGAGGACAATTATGACCATGGGCCACCCCCAGAGAACCCATTTATGACACCCGAAGAAAGGTATTCTGCCTCTTCGCTTGAATCACAACAAAAATTGTCCCCCGCCGAATTTGAACAAGATGTCAGACACCATGAGTACGAAAATCGTGAAGGTAGCGTGTCAACACACCTTTTAGCTAGCCCATATCACGGCTCACAAAATAGTAGTCGAATGCTCTTGAACAAGTCTGAAGACAAGCATGCCAGTATAGTAAGTGATCCCTTTTTAGGTGAAAATTACAGAGAAGAGGAAAGCCCATTTGGTGGTTACCCTATTGCTGTATTCCCGTTGACTATTGATGAAAAAGAGGAAGACGACTACCTCCATAATCCGGATCCTATTCAAGATGCCTTATACGACAAAAATCGATTCAAACATGATTTAAAACTGATGGACAGAAAATCTTTTGCCGGTTTAATCGGGGTAATTCTTCTATTTTTGGCAGCTATGGCTGTCTTTGTTGTTTTCCCAGTAATCACCTACTCTGGTGCTGCCTACCATGCTAAACCTAATTCGTACGAAATATTGACGTCCTATAATTATCCTATATTATCGGCAATTAGGCAATCTCTTGTCGACCCAGATACCCCACAGGAAAATTTATACAAACAAAGTAAATCAGGCGACAAATGGAAATTGGTATTCTCTGATGAATTTAATGCAGATGGCCGCACATTTTACGAGGGTGATGATCAATTCTTTACTGCTCCTGATTTGAACTATGCCGCAACGAGAGACTTGGAATGGTATGATCCCGATGCTGTGGTCACAGGAAATGGAACCTTGAATTTGAGAATGGATGCTTTCAAAAACCACGATCTTTTCTATAGATCTGGTATGGTTCAAACTTGGAACAAGTTTTGCTTTACTCAAGGTCTAATTGATATATCCGCGAGATTACCTAACTACGGTGATGTGACAGGATTATGGCCTGGACTTTGGACTATGGGTAATTTGGGCAGACCAGGTTACTTATCCACCACAGAAGGGGTTTGGCCATATACATATGAATCGTGTGATGCGGGCATAACCCCAAATCAATCTTCTCCTGATGGAATATCGTATTTACCGGGCCAAAAGTTAAATTCTTGTACTTGCAAAGGTGAAGACCACCCAAATCCTGGAACCGGAAGAGGAGCACCTGAAATTGACGTGATTGAGGCTCAAGTGGATGTCAAAGTTGGTGTGGGTGTTGCATCGCAATCCTTGCAAATCGCTCCTTACGATATATGGTATATGCCAAATTACGATCACATCGAGATACATAATGCATCTGTAACGACAATGAATACTTACGCAGGTGGACCGTTTCAACAGGCCGTTTCAGGAACGTCAACTTTGAATGTAACATGGTATGAACGCACTGGTGGGGAATATCAGACGTACGGATATGAGTACCTTAATGACAACGATAGCGGATATGTATCGTGGTATGTAGGGGATCAGCCTACCTTGACAGTTCATGCATATGCATTAGCGCCAAATGGAAACATTGGTTGGAGGAGGATACCAAAGGAGCCCATGTCAATAATCTTAAACTTTGGGATTTCTAACAGTTGGGCTTATATTGATTGGCCAAATCTTAATTTTCCAATGGTTTTTAGTATAGACTATGTCAGGGTTTACCAGCTGGAGGATGAAATAAATGTTACATGCGACCCGGTTGACTATCCAACAACAAATTATATCAACAGCCATTTGAATGCATATCTGAATGTTAATTTCACTCACTGGGCTGATGCTGGCTATTCATTCCCCAAACAAAAATTAACAGGAAAATGCAAGTAATTGTGACGATTAAGAATGATATTAGAAAGCTTCTATGATAACAAAGAACCAATATTTTTTTAATACACAGTAGGTGGAAAATTAAAGGTAAAAGTAAAAGTCAGAATTCCATGTCTTCTGTATTACCGTCAAGCAAATTGGAAACAGATCATTATGAGTACACTTTTCCAGAACGGTGATCGAGAGACTCTATGACGGATTTGCTAACGCATTTGGGCTTCAATCATTGCATGATTATCCTCCACTAGAGAGTAAATAGACATGAAATCATAAAATAACTTGTAATTACTGAATCTAAAATCAAGACAAGTCTCACTTAGAAATCAATTTTCAGTTGAGAAATAAATCGAAAATGATTCAAATTTCACCTAAATAAAGATCCTGGAACAACAATTAAAAAAAGATGTCAAGCTGTTGTTTTGTGCATTATCGACGCTGCACGTGCAGTTAAGGTGGCTATGAATCATCGAATTTGACATATAATACTCAGCAAACTATTGTGGGGTACCCCAGCTTGAGACGACTCAACTGGGTGTTCATAAAAAATTCTTGACATTGGAGAAGAAACACACAACATTTTTCCCCAGACTACTGGTTTTTGGTTTAGTGTACACTAACCACAATTCATCAGTTTTTATAGAATGTAAATGTATTGTCAGTAGAAAGGATTATAGGATTGAAAGTACTTACAAAAAATCTCATGCGATCTAAGTGATAGTGCGGCAAAAACTCCACCGAATATCCCGGCCCAGTAGTACTCACTTTCTTCCTGTACCGCTCTGCTTCACCATAACGAGAAATATATACATCTGGGCCGTTTATTCCTTATGTGGCTTGCTGTGTTCGTCCCATGTGGTAAAATGATTAAGTTAAGGTTGTAGCCAAAATCATTTTGCCCCACGAACATACGTCACAGTTGCTTAAGAGTGTGTATGAAGTCTTTTCACGAGATAGTATTGTTCTTAAGCACCATAAATTTCATCGCTTCATAACTATGTATGGGCATTTTGGGAATCGTCATTTTTATTGCCATAATTGTGAAAATACTCAGCCCAATTTGAAAATTGTGTGGCAACCCCACTTAACATCACGCTTGAACTCATTGGCAATTGTGCCACTTCTGAGGCTTTTCCATGGAGGGAAGTTTTGAGAGGCTCCTCAAAAACTTCATCACCTTTACGGTGAAATTCCGATCAAAATCCATGTACGCAGTCTGATTGTTGGCTAAATTTTAGTCTGGCTGCAGTCTTTTGAAAAGTATAGAATCGCCATACTTTGGAGATTGCGTTTCATTCTTTCTCAAGCTCGATCAGTCCCGAGGCTACGTGAGGTACCACTGACTAGGTCAATATTCATATGTAACGGTCTCTGTAATTCTAATTGAGCCTGATCCCAATGTCCTTGTTGCAGGCGTCTCATTTGTTTGGCTCAGATGCAGCAAGTATAATCCTGTCAATCCTAAAATCATAAACACTTACTCTGATTTAATTGAAACGAGCCTTACCTTCATGCGGAAAAGGGATTCATTCAGACTTGGAACGCTGCACAATAACGGCCAATTTAGGGTGACGTCGCAATACACTTCTACGATAACTGCTTTCGCATCTGTTGTAGATTGAACATACGACGGCTCCGTTTGTCTGCATGGTTTGACAAGGTTTGAAATTTGAAGAGACAATATCGCTCTGCATAATTAATACTGGTCTCTGGTCTTTCATAAACGAGCCACGTCTCCGACACATCTGCATCAACTGAAACAATAGATATGGTGGCTCATTGGCCACAAGTCTGAAATTTAGTTGCAGATCAGATGCGTGGAACACGGATCTTGACTACTTGAAACCACAATTCTGTACCAAATAGAAGTATAAAAGATCACCGACTTACCACCTTATTCTCATCATACATCAAACTCTCAATTCTTAAATCACCAATTCAATTTCATAATGGTAAAATTACTGTTATCTGTCTTATCAACTTTAGCTCTCAGCATTGTCGCTTATGTTGAAGCTGCTCCAACTGCTGGTCTTCAGCAAGTTGCACCAAAGGTTATCGCTTTGGACTTCGATGTCCACCGCAGGGTTATCTCCAACGCCACTCAATCGAAGCGTTCTGACTTAGTTCCTTTATCCAATAAGGGAACTTCCTACATTGCGTACCTTTTATTCGGCAGCCAACAATCCCTGGTTGGTGTTGACGTTGATACTGGATCATCTGACTTGTGGGTTCCTTCCCCAGCAGCTGGATCTGAGAATACTCCTTATGGCAGCTACGATCCATCTGGATCATCCTCCGCCCAGGACACTGGTGCTACTTTCAACATTCAATACGGTGAGCCTGGTGATTCAACTTATGCCAATGGAGAGTTTTATACTGACACTGTCTCCTTTGCTGATGGCTCTGACTCATTGAAAAACCTTCAGTTTGCTTCTGTTGACCAAACAAATATTAACACCGGTGGTATCTTGGGTGTCGGTTTGACTTCTCTCGAGGCGGCCCAGAATCAATACCCTAACCTTCCGCAGGCTTTGAAAAACGCTGGTTATATTAACAAAAACGCATACTCGTTGTATTTGAACACCGTGGATGCCACCAGTGGTTCCATTTTGTTCGGTGGTAAGGATCTCGCAAAAATTGATGGACCTCTTGTCACACTTCCCCACAGTGGAGATCCTGCCAGACTCGATGCCACTCTTAATGGATTAACTTACAACGGTCAGTCTCTTAGTATCAATCAGTCCTACAACTTTGACAGTGGAACCAGTATCATTATTCTCGACCAAGACAGTTTCAACACACTCGCCACCGCCTTGGGCTGGGATGGCTCAACTACTTACGGTGGCCTCCCCGTTGTCAACTCTATTCCAGCCGGTAGCGTAACTTTTGAGTTCAATGGAATCTCCATTGATGTTCCAGGTAGTGATCTCACTGGTCAGGGCAGTGATGGAACTATATACCTTCAACTTGCGTCAGGTAGCATCCCAATCCTTGGTGACCCATTCCTTAGAAATGCCTACCTTGTCTACGATCTCGATGACAGCTCGATTGGTGTTGCTAAGGTCAAATACACCACAGCCACCAACATTGTTTCTATTTGATTAGTTTCTATAAACGTTTTGCGGTGCAAAAATATATGATTTCAATTCTTGTTTCTTCATTTCTTTGTAGGCATCATATACATTGGTTGCGTAGTTCCAGGGCATCATATGCATCAAAAAAAAAAAAAAGATGTGTCATAGTATCAACAACTGGAATTCGAATCCCGTTCCAATATAAATATGACTATCTTCGCAACAGTGGACAACTTGAGCTACACAATGAACCACTCCAGGAAGCCAGGATATTATGAGGCGAGTTACATCTGTCGAAACATCAAAAACTACTACCAGAATTTCAATGTCACCGTCCAGTACAACAGACGAATTTCCCCAGAATCCTTATCTCACGCTTTAAGGAACATAATTTTGGAAAATCAGAACTTCTATACAAACTTTTTCCGAAACGCTGGTACTTCTGCTGATGATGATGGATATCAAAACGGACGTAACTTCCATGTGAGGCCAGTCGAAAGTATTCGGTTTGCTGATGTGGTTAGTTTTCAAACAATCCCAGGGGCATTTAACAGTGCTTGCCTAGAGAATATTAGCTATCATCTGCCACCGATGAATGTAGAAGATCCATTGTGGAGGGTTGTCGTCTTTGAAGGGCCCCTGGATCAATACGTAACTTTTTACTGTGATCACGCTCTTTTTGATGGAACAGCTGGAACACAATTTCATAAAGATTTAATTATAGAGTTAGCTAAAGATGACAAGTACGATCATGTTTTGGAGCTGCTTTTTTCCTACGTCGATGACCGTCAACTATTACCACTTGCTATGAATGATGCATTAGAACATACAATAGACATTTTTGAGCGACCATTTTGGCTGAGATTGTATAATTACCTCACAAATAGTGTCTTTGGTCGTCTTTACTCTAAGTTGTTACTGTTTTTCAAGAAAAGTTCGCGAAAAACCTTGGCACCTCTTTTTCAATATGAACCCGTGAAAATCCATGATGGATATAAGTACAACATAATCAATTTCAGCAAAGAAGAGGTCAAAAACTTAAGAAAAATATGCAAAAACGAAGGATTTTCCATCACAAGCTACGTAGGTACCGTTGGGATTTACTCTTTACAGCGAACATTGTTTGCCCATATTCCTGAGATGGCCAAGGCTTCTTCATTACTCAAAATCAGTGTGAACGGCAGAAGGTTTTACCCGAACGATTCCGAGAAATTAAAGTATGGAGTATGTGTTGCTACATTTCTTGAACCTTTTGACTATATCAAAGACTTGTATGCTACTGCAAGACTGACAAATAAGAAAACGAAGCAAAACATTGCAACAAAATCACTTTTCTGGACTCATGGTGACGCATTGAAAAGAAACAATTTTTGGAAAATATATGGCAGTACAATTGGAAATTATCGCAGAGACACTCTATACACTTCAAACTTAGGTTTGGTTGATATCAAGGAGAAATCGTGGAAAGCATCAAACATCTGGTTCAGCCAAGCAAACGGACTTATGTCCCATTTTGTCTTCAGTGTTGTCAGCTCTCCAGAAGGTGGAATGAACATTTGTCTAGGATACCTACCTGAATATGACAATATTGAAATTGGCAAAAAAACTATTATGGAGGAATTCGTAGAGCATTTTCACCGAACAGCTCTTAATGAAGAAATTGAAGTAAATTAAAAATTTAAAAAAAAACTCCGATACCGGGAGTTGAACCCGGGTCTGCTCGGTGAAAGCGAACCGTGCTAGCCGTTACACTATATCGGATGATTTATATATTATTTATAACGAGGAATGTCGGGGCTCGTCCCAATTGAGTATTCCCGATTGATACGAGGGTAACACATATGAGAGTCACGCGTAGGGTTGTACACAAACACGATAAGATGTATAAAATAGGGTACCTTGAATGAGAAACAACCAGTTCACGGAAGGAATCAGTGGCATATTCTATCCACTATATACTATCCATAAATAGTTAGTTTAGTATTACTAAGATAAGTTATTAAGTAAGATTCACCTAGAGTGTAAGTAAGTATTGGGTTCGAACTGGTTCTGCAAAGTAGCGGCCAAACACAGTACTTATAGTTTTTTCAAAGTTACATAGTATTGCCTAAATAGAGAGGAATACTGGGAAATTACAGGGTTTCCGTAACAACGGAGCTAATGGGGTTGTTGAAGAGCCTGAACCCCCACTATGGGATTTAGGGGACGTACTAAGGAGAGCGCGTCAGTGGCAAATCGATCAGAGAACCAATTGGTTGCAAAAATGAAAAGCAGATAAATAAGGGGTCCCCCAGAGTTCGGGAGGACAGAAATAATACAGATACAATACTGACTACTATTGTTTTCCTAAATACAATAAAAAGTGAGTTAAAATAAGGAGGACCAGAAAGAGAGTCCCGTAATATTCCGTATCAATAATTATCGAGGAAAGTATGGAGATCCGCGCTGAGTGAGATCTTCCAATATTGAACTCACCTAAACTGATCCATTGGCCCTATCTGTAAATAGAAGGCGAGTAGTAGTAAATTAAATCCTTTCATATGCAATCAGAGGATTTCATTTTCAATTCGAAAATGAACATCACTTATCAACATACATACACTCAATCTTTCCGCCCTCCAGACCTCTTCTTCCTCTCGTAGTCATGTAGTTGTGCCGGGGGATTCTCCCCCCTGGCCTTCTCTACCCACTTCTCCTTCACACACGATGGCCTCCCCGTCTTTTGTTTGGGTGTAAGGTGTTAGCCCCCCCCCCAGGTTCCATATATTGATCCGAAATTTAGAGTATTTCGGTTGCGG